>JAIUZE010031909.1:0-12024 GCA_022085475.1 Heliosperma pusillum | reverse complement strand
TATACCCAGTCTCATTTAGGTGTGTGTAGTTCTCCTTGTGATGTGTGTCATGTCAAAACGCATAAGTATGGTTCTCATTTCATTTCTATAAGCATTGCATTCATGATTCACTAAGATTTGAAGCCTTTTTCACTTTGATTTACCTCTCAAAATTAGCCCCTTCATACAAATGTTTCACAAGATAATAGCTACATATAAAAATTGCCTACCTTTTGAGCTAATAGCTAGACTATGGTGTATGGGTGCTCTTTTGAGAAGATTTTGTTCTTTTATGTCAAAATGAATTTGGGAGAACGACAATGTTCAAGAAGTGATGATATGTTCAAAAGAAAAAGAGAAATAGAAAAATGAAAAAAAAAAGCTGAAAAAGAAAGAAAAGAAAATCGAAAAAAAAAAGAAAAGAAATAAAAAGAAGAAGTTGTGAGTATCTCCTCAAAATGTCAAGTCAATATTCAGAAGGAGTTTACCCTTGTGTTTCGTGTGTAATAAGCCAATTTGTTGCTTTTAGGCTTCGTTATCCGTCTTCTGGGAAATTGATCGAAAGTTTGGATTGAGTATTCATTTATCATTGGTCAGTTGCTAGCTCATTCTAACCTTCACATGACCATAATTGTTTGTCCACCTTTCACCCATTTCCCAAAGCCTTCTTCTCATCTTTTCGGCTTCTTTTCTATGTGCATTGTGATCTTTGACTTGTGTTTTGAATTGTTTACCATATTAGACTGCGGACACACTTTCATAAGTCGTAGATAGGTGAGTGTCTCAAAAACATTTACACATAAAGAAGTCACCTTTTACATGCAATGAGTGTTCGAGTGTGCCGTGAGAGTCCATTTGTCAAAAGATCATGCAAGAGCCAAAAATTCTGTAGTGAAATTCTTTGTGCTACGCCGTTATGTAAATCTCAGCCATGTTTATGTATCATTATCATGCTACTTTTGAGCACAAATTGATGTTCTTAAGCATAACAATATTTCACTAGGATTTTGAGCAACATTACACTTGAATCATGAGTTTTGGGCACTACTTAAAGGTAGTAATGCTAAATTAACACAATAAGAGCATAAGTTCAAATTATAAAGCATAAATTCAAACATTATACTACCATTAAGCATGAGTGTTTAGCATAAAGTAGATATGAGTATCCTAATTGGCATATGAGCATTCAAATCATAGTAAGCTTTCAAATTAATCACTAACATTCACTCTATATCATGTAAGAAGCATTAGAAATCCAATTTAAACAAGTTTTTCAAGTAAAATTGATAAGTGAATATTTGTATGATTTTAATCCCCATTTTAGCTCGGTTTTGTATGTCATTTGTTCTTTGTTAAGCCGTTTTATGAGCTAATATCGTCTTCTAGGCGAATTCCTATGTTCTAACCTGTTTTGTAGGGAAAATGACGTTTCTACGCCCTTTTTCTATATTCCCGAGCATTTGCCTAGAACCCGACGATTTGAAGAAGCAAATTTGACCATATCAAAGGCATTTCAAGAAGTTCACCAATTCATAAGAAAGAAGAAGTAAAGACAGTTTCGCAGTTGTTGGAAGATCAATCAGTTAGGCGAAGAATTCATCGTTTTACATCAAACCCTATCAACAAACCCGACTCAAGAGGTCAAGGGGGATGATGGAAGTCAAGTCATATGCAAGGGGAGATGAAACGAGAGTCAAAGGACCCAGATGACAACTTACCCGATCGGGTATCCCTACTGCTTCGAGCAAATTGCTTCAACTTCCTCCTTTTGTCCTATATGTTCAATGCTCGACCCCTTCCCCACGAAACCCTAATGCTATATAAAGGATGCTCCAGCCACCCTTCTCAACACATCCTCTTGGCAAACACCTCTCTTCTCTTCTTAAACTTCTCTTTAGATTAGATCCCTAGATTAAGAGGGGAGAGCCTAGCCTCTCTTCTCTTGTCTAGAACATTTTCTTCTTTTTCATCTTTAGTTCTTAGTTTATTTCTGTCTTTTCTACATCAAAATCTTAGCTTAGATCAATAAGAATTTCAATCTTTGTAATCTACTTTGTTGGGTTCAAGTGTTGTAATTCAAGGAACGATTATTCTATGCAAGGGATTTCTATTATTGTTATCACTTTCGTTGTTGATCGTCACCTACGTATTTCTATTTTATCCTTTGTTTAATGTCTTTATGTTTTCCATTTTGATTGTTATTTTCTATCCATGTTATCTTAGATTCATTTTTAGTACCGTTATAATCGTCATTTCATTAGATTATCAATTTAGCGTCGTTATTATCGCCATATAAAGAGTCTTAAACTATTGTCAAAACCAAATAAACATGTCTATCCTAGTTTTTGTTATTAACTTCATCTTAGATTTAGACATCGCCATGAGTGAGTAGTCACCTTTCTAGGGTGTAGGGTAGTCATGTTAGATTGATTAAAAGATGTTAATTGGATAAAAGAAATTGTGCTTTTAAAACATTGTGTCTATGCATGTTTGGACTATAATGATAGTTGACGATTTCTGATCAAAATCATTGACTAGAATGGAATTCTTTTCCAAGGTAGAGATACGCGAATTGAATAGACACAGCATGACATGGTGGGTTAAGACCTAGTAAATTGCCTAAAAGCCTGCTAGATCATCTGATCTATGATTGTAATGAACACATCATTCTTACGAACTCACAATGAATTATTTTCATGTTCCATATCCAATTTCATCAATATGTCAATCTACATGTGTGAACCTACTTCCCTAGATGCTTTTCATTATTGTTAATTCATCATTTGCTTTATTGCTTTCATCTTCAATTGCTTTTATTTTATTTTCATTTATGCTTTTTGTTAGTTTAGACATCATAATCCCAAAACCCAGATATTCGTTAGATAAGACCAAATTGCGAGACATCTTACATTCTATAGGAAACACCATCTCCCTGAGGATCGACCCCTACTTCCCTAATTACATTAATTTGTTATTAGCCTAGTCTGGGTAATTTATCTTTGTATCGGGCTTGCGACAGGCACGATAAAAAATCAATAACCCCCAAATTTGGGTTAGGGTTTGTTCATGTTGGATTTCTGAAAAATAGAGAGATTGAAGTAACTAAAGTAGAATTAACTTACTTGATAATGCTTAGATGTTGCCTTGGATGAACTATAGTGACAAATTTTGCAAGAAAAGACTAAGAAAAGAAGTTTTTTGAGAGATTTTGAGCTTTGAAGTTGAAGAACACGGGAATATGGCAGCAAGCAAAGGTAAGCAAGTTGGTTTTATAGAAGAAAAGAGAACAAAACTCGAAAGAGACAACTTACCCAATCGGGTATATATGAATCCAATCGGGGAAGTGTGCTGATCCGGATTCTATTTCTTTTTTCTTTGTTACTTGCTCTTACCTTTTGGCTATGGCCTTGAACATACTTACTAACCTTAATGGACTTGGCAACATGGGCCAAGGGTAGCTCCTTTTCGTCTCAATAGGTCCTCCAGTTCCAAGTACGAAAAACTATCAACTAAGCATGCATTTCTAAAAAATGAAAATAACAAGTAAAACAAAAATTGTTTCCTAACTATTACAACCCAAAAATTCAATAAGAGTGTCCAAATACTCCAAAACAAAATTGTCAACATTGTTTAATTAGTGGAATAAAGAATGCATAAAAGAAAGTAAAGAGAAAGACGGGTTGCCTCCCGACAAGCGCATTTTTAAGTCATGCTAGACTTTGAATTTCTATCCCTCCTTAAGCCTTGTGAAGGGATATGAGCTCTTTTGCAGCTTGATTTCGTCCTTGAATTTTTCATTTACCCTTGCCAACATCCATGGCAATCTCATCCAAATAAACTTCCGAAGCTTTGAATGCTTCGAGGTCACCATCTCCTACACTCAATACATTCCCCTTTCTATCAAAAGAGGCACGTGATCCATCCATTTCAAAAGTGATCTTTTCTACTTTTACATCGATGCATGCCCCAACCGTATTTAGGAAAGGTCTTCCTAATATAACATATGTAACACCCGGAAATGTACCCTATTTTTCTAGTAAAAATATTTTACGGATACTTTTCAGCGAATTTTAGTTTTAATCGTAAATTTAATTTTCCGAGTCGAAATTTAGAATTTCCGAGTTCGTATTTGGAATTTCCGCGAGATTTCAAGTGAATCCCGTCTTAAGCCGTCTTTGACTTTTTCTTGACTTTTGAGCCGTCTTTGACTTTCGTTGACTTTTTCCCTCATATACTCCCTTCCTCACCCTAAACCTAATTCATTTCCCACAACTCAAATTCATTTCTTCTTCTCTAAGAAACCCAAAACCTTGCCTCCATTTTCATCCATCTTCAAATTATCGCTACGCCTTCATTTCTTGTTCAAATTCATGTAAGTTCGTCTTATTCTTCCCCTCTTAGCTTCCTCTATCCGTATTGGTAATAAAATTACCGTCTTTCTCGCTTTTTAAATTATCCGTCTTTCTCAAGGTGAATGATATTCATCTTTTATTATCTAATTGTATGTAGGTGGAGAATAGGAAGGTTTAGAAACCGATTAAAGACGCGTAAAGGTAACGGTGAAGGGTTACTCGATATCATTTACGTGTTTTAATGTGTTTTCCATGTTAGAAATCGTATTTAGAATATGATTAGTAATCTTAGGAATCGTGTTGTTGACGATGGTTGTTGTTAGTTGATAATTGATATGAGAGTTGATGAATTGTGATGATAGATGATATTTGTGTTTATGCCTTAAGTGAAATTGTGGATATTATGTGACTCGTACCTGTCCGAATAGGACGCAGGCTGCGTCGTGGTGACGCAGGCTACGTCACACGCTGCCAACAGAAATTTTCCTGCACTGACCCCTTTTCGTAAAATGATCATATCTCCTTCGTTACTTGCTTGTTTGGGCGTGTGATATCCGTTGTGCAACAGGAGTTCAAGATCAAATACAAGTCACACTAGCAAGCTCAAGAGGACAGAGTCTAGCAAGGTCAAGGAGTCCACAAAGCAACTCAACCAGCAGCCTAAAACCCTACATGACTAGCTATGATAACCTACTCTACAATCCCAACACTCCCAACAAAAACAACCTGACCCATAGCCAGAGAACAACCCACAAAAACAACCCCAACCCCAACAGACAACAAGAAAACAGCCCAAGTACAATTCAGCCTCAGTCACCTTGGGCAGGGTCCATGGTGAGCTTCTACACCTAGACACATCCAACCATGCTCAAACTTGGTCCTAGGGAGGGTCCTCTACATTTTTGTCCAGGATTTCTCCTTGAGAAAACGTCCACATAAAAAGTTAGTCTAGGGACCAAGTTCAACAGTCAGATTTCAACCCTTTTGTGCAGTAGTTCATATGTCACTGTCAACCTTCCCCTTTTGAACAAGCATTGCGTGAGGGACCTTCAGCACATCTTTGGGATCCATCCTACTTCAGTTTGGCTCACAAACCTAAGCTTGAAAGTCCACTCTCCATCCAAGACAAACCTGATCAAACAATTAAGGAAGATTGTCCCTTTAGAAACTACTTTTCTGTTTTCCTACTTTATGTCAGTTTCCTGCAAGTTTGTAGCTGTTATTTTGTTTTATGTTGTAAGCCTTTGTGGCCCTAGATATCTCCTAAACGTCTGAGTTGTATCCTTGTTGCCTATATAAGGCCTTTACCTAATGAAATGCAAATCAGATTTGAGTAAAACTTTAAGAACTGAAACATTGTTTCTGTTTGAACTCTTGGCTGTGTGCTGGAGTATCCTTCCTTTGCTGTGTGCTGGGAAGAGAGTCTAGGTTCTTTGCTGTGTGCTGGGGCCAAGTCTCAACCCTCAACCATTGGCTGTGTGCTTTGGTTAAGGTCCTATCTGTCCTAACCTCTGCATTCAGTCCAGAAATCAAGCCTAGCTAGTGTGTTCAGTTCAAAGCTTTGTTTCCTTGTGTTTTGTCTATTTTCCCTATAATTTCAGTGCAAATTGGTTATCAGAGCTTTTGGTTTGTGAGTCCATTTTTCCCCAACTACATTAAAAACACAAAAAAAACAACCATGAGTGAAGAGAGAGTTGCAGGGCTGGAGGCTACAGTCCAAGGCCTTACCAGAACTGTAATGGAAGTCACAAGATCTGTTAATGAACTCCTTGATGGTCATCTTAACAATGACATGAGGGGAGGCAGGGGTCGAGGAAGGGGAGCACCAATGCCACCTATTGGAGGTAGAAGAAGACCCCACCTGGAACAAGAAGATGCTTCAGAATCAGATGGCTCAGAGCAGGATCAACCAGGGCACCATGACAAAGACCTAAAGGTAGAAATTCCTGACTTCTTAGGTAGCATGAACCCTGATGACTTCCTAGATTGGCTAAGGTCAGTAGAAAGGATCTTTGAATTTAAGGGATACTCTGATAGGAAAGCTTTTAAGATTGCTATTATGAAACTTAAGGGATATGCCTCACTATGGTATGAAAACATGAAAAATCAAAGGAGTAGGGAGGGTAAGGAACCTGTTAAGTCTTGGTCTAAGCTGAAAAAGAAACTCAAAGATAAGTTTGTGTCTAGGGATTACACCCAAGACATGTTCATTAAACTGACACACCTTAAACAAGACCAAAAACCTGTTGAATCCTACTTAAGAGATTTTGAACAACTTACTCTCCAATGTGAGGTTATGGAGAAGCCTGAGCAGAAGATTGCTAGGTTCTTAGAAGGGCTTGATGAGAGGGTGGCTAGCAAAGTTAAATTGCACAACATCTATTCCTTTGAGGAAGCTGTTAACCTGGCCCTCAGGGTGGAGAAACTGGGAAAGGGAAAGACCAGTGCATCTAGAACACCATCAAGAACACCCTATAAACCTTATGTGGGGGCTAGGATAGGAGAACCTGTCATCCCTGCTAAAACACCTGTTACTGTTGACAAAGGAAAAGGTGTTGAGTCTAGCCAAAAGAAAACCATCCCCCTAAAGAAATGTTTCCAATGCCAAGGGTATGGTCACTTTGCTAGGGAATGTCCCACCAAAAGAGCTCTTAGCACCCTGGATGTGGTACATTGGGGAGAGGATGAAATCTTGGTGTGTGATGATGAGATGGAGGAAGCTGAGGTGGAGGTTAATGAGGAGCTGGTGGAACCTGATGCTGGGTTAAGCCTAGTAACATGGAGAGTGATGCATACACAACCTCAACCATTAGAGGAAGACCAGAGGCACCAAATCTTCAGGACTAGGTGTACCATCAAGGGGAGAGTCTGTAATCTGATCATAGATGGAGGGAGTTGTACCAATGTTGCTTCAAAAACCCTGATAGACAAACTGACCCTACCAACCAAGGACCACCCTCACCCTTACAAACTTAGGTGGCTAAACAAGGGAGCTGAAGTAAGAGTTGATCAGCAGTGTGTGGTACCCTTCTCCATTGGGAAGGGATATGTTGATGAGGCTCTGTGTGATGTGCTTCCCATGGATGCCTGCCACCTCCTACTGGGCAGGCCTTGGGAGTTTGATAGAGATGCTGTCCACCAGGGTAGGGAGAACACTTACTCATTCAAGTTTGGGAAGAAGAAGATCATATTGGCTCCTTTACCCCCTACCTTAAAGGGAAATTCACCTCTCATTACAGAAACTGCCAAAGAGGCCTTGTTTTTGAGTGAGTCAGAGATAGTGCAAGAGTTGAGTGACCTGAGGCCAGTGTATGTACTCCTTACCAAAGAAGTTGGGATGATTCCTAGTTATGTTCCTGAGGAGGTACAGGATCTACTGAAGGCCTATGAGGATGTGTTCCCAGATGAGCTTCCTAGTGGGTTACCTCCACTAAGGGGAATTGAGCATCACATTGACTTGATACCTGGGGCTGTCTTACCCAACAAACCTGCTTATAGAAGTGACCCCAAGGCAACACAGGAGCTACAATCTCAGGTGGGAGAGCTGCTTAACAAGGGTTATGTTAGAGAGTCCCTTAGTCCTTGTGCTGTGCCTGCTCTGCTGGTACCAAAGAAAGATGGAACCTGGAGGATGTGTATAGACAGCAGAGCCATTAACAACATCACCATTAAGTATAGGTTCCCTATACCTAGGCTTAATGACATTCTTGATGAGTTAAGTGGGGCTCAGGTGTTCACCAAAATTGACCTTAGGCAAGGCTATCATCAAGTGAGGATTAGAGCTGGGGATGAGTGGAAAACTGCTTTCAAAACCAAGCATGGGTTGTATGAATGGCTGGTGATGCCTTTTGGGCTCTCAAATGCCCCCAGCACATTCATGAGGCTGATGACAGAAGTACTAAGACCCTATTTGGGGAAGTTCATTGTGGTCTACTTTGATGATATTTTGGTCTATAGCTCCAACAAGAAAGAACACTTGCAACATCTGAAGATTCTATGTGAAATTCTGAGGGAAAACAAACTATTTGGCAAGCTAGAGAAGTGCACTTTCATGCAACCTGAAGTTCATTTCTTGGGGTTCATAATCTCAAAAGAGGGGTGGCTGTTGATCCTGAAAAGGTCAATGCTATGAAAGACTGGCCTGTACCTAGAACTGTGACTGAGGTAAGGAGCTTTCATGGGCTAGCATCCTTTTATAGGAGATTCATCCAGGGTTTCAGTTCCATCATGGCTCCCATCACTGAATGCATGAAGAAGGGGGAGTTCAACTGGAGTGACAAGGCTGAAAAATCATTCAACTTGATCAAGGAACTACTGTGTAGATCTCCTGTGCTAGGTCTACCAGACTTCAATAAACTATTTGAAGTAGAGTGTGATGCTAGTGGACTAGGCATTGGAGCTGTGCTGGTGCAAGAGAGGAAGCCTATAGCCTACTTCAGTGAGAAATTAAATGGAGCCAGGCTGAACTACTCTACTTATGATAAGGAATTCTATGCAATAATAAGGGCCCTGAACCACTGGGGGCACTATCTGAAACCCAAGCCCTTTGTACTACATTCAGATCATGAGGCCCTAAAGTTTATTAATGGCCAGCACAAGCTCAACCCAAGGCATGCAAAGTGGGTGGAATTTCTCCAATCCTTCTCCTTCTCAAGCAAATACATTGAAGGGAAAAACAATGTAGTAGCTGATGCCCTATCTAGGAGGTCTATGATGCTAACATACATGGAGCAGAGGGTCCTAGGCTTTGAGTTCATGAAGGAACTCTACCTAGAGGATCCAGACTTCAAGGGGGAATGGGAGGTGTACTCAGAGGGACAGCTCAAGAAGGGGAGCAGATACTTAACACATGATGGCTTCCTCTTCCAAGGGAACAAGCTGTGCATTCCCAAAGGACCCTACAGGGGTCTGCTAGTCAAGGAAGTTCATTGTAATGGACTTGCTGGCCACTTTGGGGTACAGAAAACCTATGAGATTTTACAAGATCAGTTCTATTGGCCCAAGATGCTAGGGGATGTGCAGGACACCATTAAAAGATGCAAACCATGTCATTATCAAAGGCTCACTTCCAAGCAGGCCCCTACACACCCCTACCTGTGCCAAACAAACCCTGGGAAGACATTAGTATGGATTTCATAGTAGCATTACCTAGGACACAAAGAGGAAAGGATGCAGTGATGGTGGTTGTTGACAGGTTCAGTAAAATGGCCCATTTTGTTGCTTGCAAAAAGACAGAAGATGCAATGGGAGTAGCTGAACTATATTTCAAGGAGATAGTAAGGCTACATGGGGTTCCAAGAAGCATTGTATCAGACAGGGACACCAAGTTTATGAGTCACTTCTGGAAGACACTCTGGAAGCTGTTGAAAACAAAACTCCTTTTTAGTACTTCCCACCACCCTCAGACTGATGGACAAACAGAAGTCACCAACAAGACATTGGGCAGGATATTGAGGTGCATCATTGCCAAGTCTCTCAAGGATTGGGATCTGAAACTAGCACAAGCTGAATTTGCATTCAACAGAGCTCCATCAAGCAGTACAGGTAAAAGTCCTTTTGAAACTGTCTATGGTACTAACCCTCTCATGCCTACAGACTTAGCTCCAATACTCAAGAAAGAATTCAGCTATGATGCCAAAGAAAGAGTACAGCAGATGATGAAAATCCACAACCAGGTCAAGCAACAAATAGAGAAGACCAATGAGATGTACAAGTCCAGGGCCAAGGGTCCAAAGAAGGCCAAAGAATTCAAGGCAGGAGACATGGTATGGTTGCATCTGAGGAAGGAAAGATTCCCAGACAAAAGGAAGAACAAACTAATGCCCAGAGCTGATGGCCCCTTTGAAATCCTTGAGAAGATAGGACCCAATGCTTATAAGGTGGATCTACCAGGTCAATATGGAGTACATGGAACATTCAATGTAGGGGACTTAAGCCCTTATCATGGAGAGTCAGAAGATGAGGAAGATTTGAAGACAAATCCTTTTCAAGAAGAGGAGGTTGCAACAGGAGTTCAAGATCAAATACAAGTCACACTAGCAAGCTCAAGAGGACAGAGTCTAGCAAGGTCAAGGAGTCCACAAAGCAACTCAACCAGCAGCCTAAGACCCTACATGACTAGCTATGATAACCTACTCTACAATCCCAACACTCCCAACAAAAACAACCTGACCCATAGCCAGAGAACAACCCACAAAAACAACCCCAACCCCAACAGACAACAAGAAAACAGCCCAAGTACAATTCAGCCTCAGTCACCTTGGGCAGGGTCCATGGTGAGCTTCTACACCTAGACACATCCAACCAATGCTCAAACTTGGTCCTAGGGAGGGTCCTCTACATTTTTGTCCAGGATTTCTCCTTGAGAAAACGTCCACATAAAAAGTTAGTCTAGGGACCAAGTTCAACAGTCAGATTTCAACCCTTTTTGTGCAGTAGTTCATATGTCACTGTCAACCTTCCCCTTTTGAACAAGCATTGCGTGAGGGACCTTCAGCACATCTTTGGGATCCATCCTACTTCAGTTTGGCTCACAAACCTAAGCTTGAAAGTCCACTCTCCATCCAAGACAAACCTGATCAAACAATTAAGGAAGATTGTCCCTTTAGAAACTACTTTTCTGTTTTCCTACTTTATGTCAGTTTCCTGCAAGTTTGTAGCTGTTATTTTGTTTTATGTTGTAAGCCTTTGTGGCCCTAGATATCTCCTAAACGTCTGAGTTGTATCCTTGTTGCCTATATAAGGCCTTTACCTAATGAAATGCAAATCAGATTTGAGTAAAACTTTAAGAACTGAAACATTGTTTCTGTTTGAACTCTTGGCTGTGTGCTGGAGTATCCTTCCTTTGCTGTGTGCTGGGAAGAGAGTCTAGGTTCTTTGCTGTGTGCTGGGGCCAAGTCTCAACCCTCAACCATTGGCTGTGTGCTTTGGTTAAGGTCCTATCTGTCCTAACCTCTGCATTCAGTCCAGAAATCAAGCCTAGCCAGTGTGTTCAGTTCAAAGCTTTGTTTCCTTGTGTTTTGTCTATTTTCCCTATAATTTCAGTGCACGGTGGAAACCGTAAGAGGATAAGCTATCACCTCCATTTGGAATTTCTGCATTTTCATGTCTAGAACTCTAGTTATGACCGTTTGAAGTGGACCCTTGTTTTCGTTGGTTTCCAAACAACGTTGTTTTGGAGAGGTGATCTATGTTTTTATTCATTATGCTTCATAAACTTGTTCTAATGCTTATGTATCATGTATTGACTCATGTTTATCATATTTAAACTTATATGATTCCCTATTCTCATGTTTTGTGACGGTTTATGGTATGTTCCCACTTTGAGTCGGTTTTTACAAATGATAAGGTTTGAGCACTATTTTGTCTTGTGCTTTGTACTCTCATTCCCTTGGCTACCTCCACGTTCGTAAGGCTGGAATGTCGGAACGGGGAGGTATCCTACTGCTTAAATGCATGTGTTAGTGGGCATACGACGACGTTGTTGGGAGTTGAACGCAATGCGTTGATCGACCCGACCGTCAAATGTTGTGTACTTGCGAGGTGGTGTTATTTGCATGTAGCGTACCGCTTGTTATGAGGCTTGAGCTCTTTTCCGCCTCTTTAGTGAATTGATCTACCGAATTTGGGGTACTCGGCGTTCAGATGATTGACCGAGTCTTGGATGCGAACGTTTATCGCATGTCGAACTGGA
>JAIUZE010031908.1:0-19411 GCA_022085475.1 Heliosperma pusillum | reverse complement strand
CAGGAAAAGTTCTGTTGGCAGCGGGTGACGCGGCCTGTGTCCTACGACGCAGCCTGCGTCCTATTCGGACAGCTAAGAGTCACACAAGTCACCACAATTTCACTAAGGCATAATACAAGTATCATCTATCATCACAATTCATCAATTCTCATATCAATTATCAACTAACAACAACCATCATCAACAACACAATTCCTACGATTACTAATCATATTCTAAATACGATTTCTAACATGGAAAACACATTAAAACACGTAAATGATATCGAGTAACCCTTCACCGTTACCTTTTCGCGTCTTTAAACGGTTACTAAGCTTTCCTAATCTCCACCTACATACAATTAGATAATAAAAGATGAATATCATTCACCTTAAGAAAGACGGATATTTTAAAAAGCGAGAAAGACGGTAATTTTATTACCAATACGGATAGAGGAAGATAAGAGGGGAAGAATAAGACGAACTTACGAGAATTTGAGCGACAAATGAACGAACTATGACGAATCTAAGCTTGGAAGAAATGGAAGCTAGGTTTTGGGTGTTTATGGTGAGGAAGAAGAAGATTGAGTTGTGAGGGAGTAAATTAGGTTAAGGTGAGTATGAGGGAGTATATATAGGAGAAAGTCAACGAAAGTCAAAGACGGCTCGAAAGTCAAGAAAAGTCAAAGACGACTTAAAAGTCAAGAAAGTTCAAACACGACTCAAAAGTCAAGAAAAGTCATACTCGACTCAAAAGTCAAGAAAAGTCAAACTCGACTCAAAAGTCAAGAAAAGTCAAACTCGACTCAAAAGTCAAGAAAAGTCAAACTGGCCTTAAGACGGGATTTTCATGGAATCTCGCAGAAATTCCGAATACGAACTCGGAAATTCTAAATTCGACTCGGAACTTAAAATTGTATATTAAAACTTAAATTTGCTGAAAAGTATCCGTAAAATATCTTCACTAGAAAAATAGGGTACATTTCCGGGTGTTACACAATCAGTTGTAATTTACTAGTGTGGCCTTAGTAGATTATGTTTTCGTAATGATGGAAACATAGTCTTGGTTGTAATTTGAGATCTCGTATCTCCCCTATGTAATTTTAATTTTTGGAATCATTTTCAATTAGAATGTAAATAGGTTTACATTTGTAATTTTTAAAATGTATTTTGAGAAGATTCAAGATGGAGATCGGATGGCTCACTCCCGCTATATGGACCAAGGTGGAACATCAAGTCAAGCGTCTCGGGTCCATAAGGATGGATTCCAAACTTGTATTTTGTTCATTTTGGTAGTTAGGCCACACTAGGTGTTTTATTTTGCGTTTTATTTTTCCATTCTCGTTGCTTTATTCACATGATAGATAACTGCATCATATTCCGCCTAAACCAAACCACCTAAAAATGCATGAAAAATGATTCATACAGTTTGAATATTTTAATCATGGACATACACATGTCACTCGCTTTTAGGGCCATCACTTTAGTTTAAATCATTCTCGAGTTGCTAGACATTCGTTCACTTAAAATGAATAAAAGTTAAGATGATGGTCCCTAAAAGTCACACCGAAAGGATATGTTTGAGAGATGTGAATATTTGAGAAAATAATCATATTGATGCCTTGTTAAATGACTAAAAGGTTAGTCGATGTTTTTGACTAAAAGGTTAGTCAATGTGATGATGACAGATTATTTAATAACGATTAAATAAAGTTAGCTGAGACGAATTTACTGTAATTCGTAAATTGAATATAAAATGTTATATTTAATTGTTGTATATAATGTAAGCTAATTAAACATAAACCGTTATAATTAATTGGCAAATAATAAATATACGGATATTTATAACTAATGATGTATTATAGTGATGTCGGTCCATGACAAATGACGATTATAATATATCACATTATATTGGAAGCTAAGATAACCGAAACAAAGGTGTCCAGATACACTCTGTTTTTCGGTCAATAGGTGGTTATTTTGAGGAGAAAAAATCTCCCCACAAAACCTAATTGTGCCGTGAGAAAGAGAGTAGAAGGGAGAAAAAATCAGATTTTTCTTCTAACCCTAATTCATTCTCTCTTAGGCCGCCATCATTGACATCTCACAAAAAGAAAAGAAACAATATTCTTTTCTCTCTTTTTGTAGCAAAACCTAAGGCATATCCTGATCAATCTTGGGTGCAACGATTAGGAGATATCATAATTTTGATATTTGTTCTTAGGCCATTAAAGCAAGGAATAAAGGTTATTTCTAATCTCTCGTTTATTATGGCTTTTCGTTTATGACCATTAATCATATAATCATAATTTCATTACAATCCTGAATGTTTTAAAGGGAAGAATACGGATATTTTCCCACAAGTGGTATCAGAGCCAAAGGGCTATGAAATTATTTATATGATTTTCGTAAATATTGAATTTGTATAATTCTTAAGAGAAAAACAAAACCGTTTTTTTTATAAAGAAATTTCAATTCGGCAAAAATTTTTTATGGCATGTGTGTTTTTTTTTGGGGGTTCCATTTTGATTCAAATATTGTTATTTTAAAAGGTTGAGATAATAATCTATGAATTTGTAGATGCTTTGATTTAATAATGATTGAATTAAAACGTAAATGGAATTTGATATGAATGTTAATGAACATCATTTTTGCTTTATATTTTCGGTATAAAATGATCTAGATATCCATTTTAAAAGGTTAATTTGAATCATCTAGTTTGTATCAATGTTTAATATCGATTAGATATTGTTTGTTTGTACCGATCTAGTTAATATAAGCATGATCGAATTAAAACGATTTAATTTGATTATTTTTTTTTTGCTGCCAGTGTACTGTTAACAGTTAAAAAAAAACATCTGTTTTTTTTAGTGACAGCATCTTTTTTTTTGTGAAAAAAAGGGGTTTTCGGTTTTTGTATAAACCGAGAGAAAAAAAAAAAAAAAAAAATTTGGTACCTGCTGTTGGAGTAAGTGTCCTCCACAATAGTGCATTTATATAATAAATCTCATTTGGAATATACGTGGCATGATTAGTATATTTTGATACTCCACGTCAGTTGATTAACGTAAATCGGTAACGCTTGGCTGACTATAGTTTGACGTTATTGTCGTATGACGGCGGTAATCAACTGATCCCTTTAGGTCACACCTATAGGATGAGACCCAAATAGAATACTAATTATTTGTATACGATACAGTTTAATTAGAGCATTACATATATTCGATATGTACGAGAGTTAATTGTTAGAAATTGAGTTAAGAACTCAAATTCGATTAAGTTTATTTTTCAATTATACGATAATTGACGAATAAATTTATATCTTATTTTAATACGATTAAATAAGATTTAACTTAGTAATTAATCGTTAAATTACTAAATTAGTTGAGGTTTTGAGATAAAGGTAATTAGTTAATTATATTTACAAAGAGTTGTAAAATAAATTAATTATGCATTGTGGGACCCGTTATATATTGATATAATGGTAAAATATTACTTAAAATGTTAAGTACATATTATTCATTTATTTGTGTCATATAATTGTTATATGATCAAATTAACACTTAATTATCAAAGATAATTAAGCATATGATTAATAAGTATTTGTGGGACAAATATCAAAATCAAAATGGACCAAAATAAGGCTCACATGGCCGGTTGGTATGTAGTGGATAGTGATGATGGTTGCTCTTATTCATACTCACAAGCAACATGTGCTTATGACATGAATAGTAAACCTAAAATCATTTTATTCACTACAACACATTACCACTTTGCATGGCAATAAAATAAGGAAGAAAATCACCTCTTTTGGTGAGTAACATGACCGGCCAAAGTGACTCAAATAGAGCACTTTGGTTGTTCATTACTTCACTTCTTGTTTTTCATTTGTTTTTGAAACATCTCTCTAAAATACTCAACTTCTCTCTAAACTCTCATAAATACTAATATTCTCTACATATTACTAGTGTATTAATACAATAATATTAGTAGTATTTATCTTACTTATTATCTAGTTAATAATAAGGTAAGATTATTTGGGTTTAATCTTGGGTGCAACAAGAAGGAGACCTTCTACTTTGGAGGTTATTTTTGGAGGATCATCCACTTAATTTCATGCTCGAGAACAATAAGAAGGAGTTCTTATTGTGCCCATATTGAACCGAAAAATCCCAATGTAAGGATGTTTTGGTCTTATCTTTTCTTTTATGCTTTTATATTTGCATGCATGATAACTAGATCCTAAATCATTAACTTAATGTAATTTAATGAATTAATTAGAGGAGTCTAATTAAAGGTCTAGGACTTTCATGTGGTATCAGAGCTCAATTGTTACATGCATGTCGATTTTAAGCATTAAAATCGAGTTATACGATAACTTGGGTAAAATTGAAAATTTGTGTTCAAAATTGGTTTGCACAAAATTTTTGATTTTCATGCATACCTACTGACCTCAAAATGGTTGTGGTCAAATTTGGTGATTTTATGGATTAATTTGCTATTTATTTTGATTTATGGCCTTTAAATCATGTTAATATGCATATTTTATGTTAAAAGTTAACTAAAAATAGTTTCATGTTGATTCTGGCCATGAAATTTTGATATGATCTCACATGAATGTTGTAAATACTGTATGTAAAATTTCGTGACTTGTAAGTAAGTTTTGCATGATGATTGATTTTTATAAGATAAAAGTCAATAAAGTGAGATTATTATGATCATAAAATTGAAACGTCATTTTCTGGTCTTGAAATTTTTTTTTACATTTTATAATCTGATTTATATCATCTTGGTGAAATGTTATAATTTGTTTCACTAGTTTAATATATTTAATGGTTTTTATTTGATAAAACCGTTGAATATTAAGTTATTTGTTCATAAAATTTATTCAAAATTTTTGGGCAAACTTTTCTTGTTTTTAGAGTTCCTGGAAATGTTCCAGAATGTACAAATATTTATTTTCAAATTTTTATGATTTTTATATTATATTTTGGGTTTATTTCATAAATTGTATGATTAAACCTCTATATTTAGCAAATACGATCAATTCAAACTAATTAAATATAAACAAAGTTAGTGGGGACTAATTTTGAATTCTAAATCCGTTTAGACAATTAGTTTGAGCTTAAATACGATTTAAGTGTTGATTATTGATTTTTAATGGGTAAAAATCGATAAAATCCATAAAACCGAGCTAGAATGAGCATGATAAGTATCGAGGGCAATTTTGGCATGATTTTTACAGCATTTTATTTATGTTGTTATTTTTGAATGAATGAATGTCATTTATTTAATTTTTTAATGCAAGTTGTACCTAGTATGGCCTAGATTATTTTAATCGGTATTACCCGTAATGTAAGGGAATACCGATTCGGTTGTAATTTTATTTGCGATCTCGTATCGCCGTTTGTAATAATTTAATTTCATTTTAGATCAAATGTATAATAGGAATTTTATTTATATCTTTTTGTAATTAATTATTATGAAGACGGAGATTCCCGAAGTCGGTGTTCCAAAAGACGGTGCCATGAAGAGGCTAGGAGCCAAGGAGTTGGTTTCCGATTTTGTAATCTACTAGTTAATTAGATTAGCTAGGTGGCCATACTAGGATTTATTATTTGCTTGCTTTATTTTTTCCGCTCATGCCAAAATCGCCAACATGCATTTTTATTTCTCGATTGTCAATTCAAAGTTATTCAAAATTCACCGACTTAGTTCGCTTATAGGGAATTAATAACAAAATTGACAAGACCTCTCACATAACTCAAAAATTGAGATTTAGCCTTACCAATTAGTAACACCTATGAATCCTGTGTTCATTAGGGCTACCACGCTCGTGGGTCCCTTTTTACCTCGGGTAAGTAGGGTGATGCGATCACAAGCCAAAATTGGATTGGACTCAACGAGATAAGCGTTATCTTGGGACTAGGAGATGGATTTAGTTGAAATCCGTCAACCAAGAGTGCTAAGTGTAGAATTAGTCAAGTATTGACTTACCATTTTTAGATAAAGGTAGCATGCGATGACTATTTTTGTCTAAAGATGGGTCTTGGAATCACTTATGTAATTTTGTGAGGGGTCATTATATGAGTGACTTGTTAAAATTGTTTTACAAGTGAATTATATATAAGCAATGAATGTTTATTTTCCGTTGATATTTATTTTTATTCGCGCAATGACAATTATTTTTCTTCTATGAACTAGTAAATCCGTTCAATCGTGGAAAAGGTTTCCATTATTTTATACGGTAGCATTTTGATTGTGATCTCTGTTTAAACCACCGTAGCTAATGACAAAATGAATTTTTCTTTTGATCCTCATATTCACCATTGCAAATGTCTCTTATGAAGAGTAAATGAATAAGTCATACTTAGTCAAAAGCGTTTTGAATATTTAGTGACGCCTTCTCATAACAATGGTACATCAAATTTTTGCTCCAAAGAAAATATTTGTATTTTGGTATGTCGTCATAATGCTCCTTATCGAGCTTACCTCAAAAGAGGCCAAATCAGTTGGGACGACTAGGTTAATCGATTTATTTGAAATCATGAATAACCACAAACCGTAGACACTTCATGAAAGTTTTATCCTTTTGAAGGTAAAACCGTGAATGAAATGAAGAATAGTCTTCATTATAATTCTAATATACTTGTCTAAGTAGAGATTCATGAAAGTGAGTGGGAGCACTAAGAATGATGTTTATATTCTTAATTGTTAAGACGAGGTTCAAGAGTAGGTTGGCTCAACTTTGACACAAGGCAAGGGAAAAAGGCAAGACTATTTTGAATAGTAAAGTCAAAACCCAAGCAAGGTGTCGTGTAACAACCCGAAAAGTACCCAATTTTTTTCTAGTAAAAATATTTACTAACACTTTTCAGCAGACTTAAGTTTTTAAAATAGAATTTATTGTTTCGAGTCGTATTTTGAAATTCCGAGTTCGTATTTGGAATTTCTGAGAGAATTCATGAAAATCCCGTTTTTAGTCATCTTTGACTTTTCTTGACTTTTAAGTCGTCTTTGACTTTTCTTGACTTTTTAAAGTCGTCATTGACTTTTCTTGACTTTTAAGTCGTCATAAACTTTTCTTGACTTTTAAGTCATCTTTGACTTTTCTTGACTTTTAAGTCGACTTTGACTTTCGTTGACTTTTTCCGACTCGCCTTGTAATTTTGAAGACCGAAATTTTATTTAAAAAAATAATATTTTTAATTTATTTTTATTTAGATTTATTAGAATTTATGATAATTTAATAAAATTATTTTGAATTTATTCGGAATTTATAATAAGGTTTTACGGTTTAAACTCGGGAATCATTTAACTATTCCCGACTCATCGTAAATCCCGAAACAAACCCGAAACTCGACTTTGGCATGAGTCACACGCCCATGTTATCTTTTTCCACTCACAATTAGATCTTTTAATTGTTTCGATTAAACTAATACAAATATCTTAGATATTTGTTACTTATCGATCCGTTAACTTAAACGCCGCAAATCGCTTCAAAAACAGACTCGATTCTTCCAACATCACACGGCTCCTTCTCCTCTCTTAGACCTAGATATTTTCATTTCTTTTCATTAATATAACATAATATCTAGATATTTAATTTGATTAACTTAATATTTAATTAATTATCTTATTATAATAATAAAACCCGAGTCAATTCCGTAACAACAATTTCAAAATCCGACTCATTATTTCCTCTACATTACACGGCACTCACCCCAACATTTCTCACCAACAACTTTTCATTTTACAATCAATCAAATTAAGATCTAATTAATCGTTCTTCATCGTTCTTCATTCGTTCTTCATCGTTCTTCATTTGTTCTTCGTCGTTCTTGAGCAAAATCATCATAAAACCTTCATTTCTTAATTAAATCCGTCCTAACTTATATTTCTAGAATCTCCTCCTCGTTCTCCATCTTCTAGTACGGTTTATTTTCAATTTCCCCGTCAAAATCGTTTTCAAACATTTTAATTATGGCAAATCAAGTTAAGTTCTAATAATGGGTGTTTTCTTGTCTTTCTTATAGGGGGAATATTTTGAAGACTAGTTTGGGAGACCGTATATTTTGGGTGAAGATTAGTAGGCGGATTTCTTATTTTATACTTCTTATTTTGGTGCTAATTGATCTTGCTAGCTAAGGTAACAATTCCGATTTACTCGACGAAATAATGTTACATAGCCTTTGTTTCTTTTGTTTTTGGTTCATCTTTTGTTTTTGTTCATGTTCTTATGATTTATGGTTTTTGGTAGTATCATGACAAGTAGTAATGATTTTTATGTTGTATGGAATTTTTATCATGTTAGTGTTCTTGACATATTGTATGATTTATTTATAACCATGATCTTGTATGAATGATGGTTGAATTGGATGTTTAAAAATGGATGTTGTTAATTAAAATCATGTTAGAATTAATTTAGGGTGGTGGTTGTTGTGGCCGTGGAAGTGGCCGGGTAAGGGTGGCTGTGAACCGGCCGGTTCAGGCCTGGTTCAGACCGGTTCAGGCCGGTCCAGCCAGGTCTGGGTTGGTCCATGGTGGGTCCGGGTTTTGGTCTTTGGGTTGTGTCGATACTTGATTGTTTTATGGTTGTTTTGACGGGTTTTAAATATGTTAAGCATGCGGGAAATATTAGGAAACGATTTTAGTAAAATCGACAAAACAGCCCAAAACAGGCCCAAACCAGGCCGTGGGCCCAGTCCAGGCCCGTGTCAAGTCGGCCCAAATCAGCCCGTGGGTCCCCTTCCTTAGACTTGTGATGGTTTTTGAGTTTAGTGTTAATTTATCGTGTTTTGTAATTTTAGCAAGTGGGAAATGTTAATAAGTAAAATATTTAATCAAAAAGGTTTTTTTTCATAAAATTATTATTTCTCACATGTTAGAAATTATGATACGGGATTATAGTTTAATTTGCTATCCTTTAAGTCAAACGGGTTTTCGTAAGATTTAATAATTCATATGTTAGAAGTTTTAATAAAATAACGTGTAATGAATATGTTGATTTTATGTTCAAGTCTATGTGGTAAAGACTCTGTTTCTAGCCGGTTTGACCAAACGGGTTTGGTCAAACTAAGATCTAGTCAGCCCCGTTTTGACTGATGACCCGTCGCGGGACTCGGGTCGGGGATTTGTCTTCAAGTAAGGTTTTATTTAATTATTGAATTAGCCTTAGTAGATATGAGGCGATATGATATTGGAATATGAATTATATGCAATTAGTCACATGATAGGATGTTTTTCCCGTGACTGTTTGATTGTATGATATATGTCGTGTTGACTAAGTACCCATAGAGAATTACGAGTATATGGCGTCTTGACCATTCTAATTCTAAATGAGTATCTTGGACCATGACATAGATAGGCCGTACTGTCTTTAACGAGCATATGGAGTTCACAGCTTGATAGCTTTTGTGTCCCGGCTTGGTGGGTTTATATCCAAGTCGGGGCATGGTTGCCTAATAGTTCCACTTTGGGAATGGAGCCAGCTTAAGTACTAGCCATCTCTGCTTAGGGGGTCGCCTAGTAGAGTTTCTCATGTACGGTTATGTCATGGGATGGGGAATGGAATAGCTGTTGTCGCTAGGTCTGATCAGTCTAGGACTAGGATGTTTTCCTACCTTGTGGTATAACCTCGAGTTACAGAAGTCGACTATTGACTGGACTAAGAACTTATGCCTGTTTGTAGAAGTATTGGTCTTTCATGTTTGTATGATTCTATGAATCTTAGAAGGTTAGATGCAAGCTGGCTAAGGTTGATAGAGTTTGGATTACCGATTGTTAACTGATTCACATGATTACGTGTTGATTAGGGTTTGAGTGTATCATGGCCATGTTAATGGTAACCTCTGAGCAAGCATACCAGCTTCCCTACCTCGTGTTATAGTTTATTATCGGATTCACATGATAGCTTTCATATGCTAGGTTATGTGTTAGTTAATTGTTTCATAACATGAAAAGCATATCATATATGTTAAGGTTTTGTATGTTCCATATACCTTGCTTTTATGTTATTCATGTTTAATTAAACTCGACATTTCGTGGCTTGGAGAACTCGGAGTTACTCCCCACTGACTGTGGCTTCCGTGTTTATATTTAATGCGGTTGGCAGGTTTGTGATGCATACATTGGGTACATTGACGAGCTAGCGAGTGAAGTATTTACCTTGGACCTATATTCGGTTCTTAGATTGTATATTATTATATACTCTTTTACTTCAGTAGTTATACGGGAGATATGTCTTCCGTCTTGTATATTTCTTTTGTATAATATTATTTCCGTTTTGTAATGAACCTTTTTATTTATGACACCTTCGTTATGTATTCTCATATCTTTTATGTATTTAAATAAATTTTTTCTTTCCGCAAATTTGAGGGTGTCACATGTCGAACCCAACTTTTGACGATTCTATTTAACAGTGTAGGACACAAGAAAAGAATCTGCCCCAAGTTTTCTAAAGAGTTAGAAATTGGGTGTACTATTTTCACCCATAATATCTATATGATCGACATTTATTTTGCTAAATGCAATTTTTTTTTTTTGGTATTAGATACCCATTATGGTTTTCATCAATGTATTCAATGCATATAATAATGATTCGTGCGACGACCAACCATGATTAAATGTCGACCTACAAGGGAAATATAACTATTGTAGTTTTATTTCTTTAGAGACATACTTTAATAAACGTTATTATGTACATGACCTCTAAATAAAGAATATAGTATCCACTTTAGTGTACGACACAAGTGTTTCACTTTTGTGAATAGATCAAGCGTTGTATCTTTTTATGCCTATAATTGGTCAATGGTTATCTCATACCAATCAAAGGTAACTATATTCTTGACCTAAATTAGAAATTACTTGTCATATAGATTGAAAAAGGCTCAAAATTGGTGACCTTAATCTAATCTTAATTCTGGATTGTGCAGCACATTAAGAGGCTAGTATTGACAACTATCCCTAAACCATCTGATTTTGAATCTTACGGTACGTGCGAATCTTGTATTCAAGGCAAGATGATTCGTGCCCTTTTTTATTTAAAAGGAAATCGAGCTAGTGAGTTATTGGCCCTATTTCATTAGAATATGCGTGGTCCAATAACAAACACAACCAGAGATGGTTATGACTATTTCACTTTATTTACCAACGATTTAAGTAGATATTATATTTGATTCTACTTAATGAGGTGCTAAGAGAAATCTTTGAAAAGTTCAAAGAGCTTCAATGAGAAGTAGTTAACCACTAGAGCATTAGATCAAGAACTTACGACTAAATCGTAACTATAAATATCTAAGTATTGACTTTGATTTTCACCAAAAGTATTGTGAAATGGTTTCACAAGTGAACTTCTCTAACACACATTATTAGATAAGGTGTTGTTAAATAGAGAAACAGAACCTTATACGATATGGTTTTGTCTTTATCAAGTCAAAATGAGCCATTTGACTAACCTTGGGATCTTAATATTTTTGTCTGCTATTTCTTTTCCCACCATATTAAAACACATTTAAAACAGTGTGATTTCATTCCATATACGATATGGGTAGGTAGCGTACCTAATTTATAAGTTATTTGAATAAAACAAGTGCTCAATAATCCACATTGACCACGAGAACAAAGCGTTTGTGACTCGTGATGCTGTCTTTCAATAAAATTACGATTATTTCTTGATAAGACAGAGTGGGAGAAAATGTTTCAAGAAAACAAGAGCCACAAACTGAGCATATCGTCCGCGGAAAACGTTTTCCTCATTGCTTGTTCAGTAGTTGTTTCTTCGGAACCTAGGAGGTCAAGTGGAATTTTATCACTCCTTAATAGTGATGAATTCTAATATGTGACTTATAAAAGACTGTTTTAGTCCCAACTTCTTGCTATGGCTTAGAGTCATACGATTTGTAATGGACTCCATGCATGATGATCAGGTATGTGACCTGGTAAATTTTACTTGAAGAAGTACGACCTCTTCAATGTAAATTGATTTTTAAGATCGAAATTTGCATGGATGAACATTAAAATGTTTTCAAAGATAACTTGGTAGGCAAAGAGTTTTGGACCAACCTTAATTCTTTGATCCATTCGAATATACTTAGCGATTACAGCATATCATAATAGTATGATGCCAACTGGATCTCAAGAACCACCTTCTTGAATACGATTCTAGAAGAGGTAGTATATTTTATATTCACCTGTTGGTTCGTAGATCCTAACTATCCTAAGTTAATTTGCAAGCTTAAGAGGATGTCTTAAGTAAGCACTAAAGAGTTGGAATTAGTGTGTCAATCATGTCATAAAATTTTTCTCGATATCTCGAGGAATTATGTTTATACATGAAGTTTAGTGGGAGTAATATGGTTTTCATCAGTCTTATATGTGGAGACATCTTGATCATTTTAGATGATGGAAGATTTTTGGAGAAATAGAATACATCTCTTAGATATCTGGATTTATGGAGATAAATTTAAAAGGATATTAGCGTTGAGTCAAAATTCTTATATTGATAAGATCTTTGACTAGTTCAAGAATTTGAACCGACTGATAAATTGATTTCTTTTGCTTCCGCTGCGGGAATTCAATTATATACTCTGTGATGTATACTCAATCCTACATTGGTGTCGCATGCTTTTGAATATGACGAATCATTTCAATACAAATCCAAGTGATGTCACTGATAGCCTAAATAGAACATCCTTAGTACTTAGCGAAGGACTAAAAGACCATGCCCATGGTTTGGAGTTAAAATGAGTTGCGTGTAAGGGCTACAACAACTCAGTTTCCAACTGTATCAAAGTTGATTTGAAATCCCCGAGCTGGCATGTTTTATAGAAGATTATCGGTTGGACAGTTCCAGCAGAAAGACTATTAGAGGTTCCAGTAGGAGTGCCTTTTAAAATATAAATGTGCATGTAATCCGCTGGAAAGTGTTCCACGCAATTTATCATTTAGGATTTCACAACGGAATAAGTACATACATGCATCATATGATGATGCATATGAAAGTAGTTTGATTCGACAGTATTGGAGGGGACTAAGTAGTTCATATAAGCTGTATACCTATCCCATTTAACTGGTAAAACAGTGGGAGCTTACTTTTAGGACAAAGTCCTAATCTAGATTTCCACACCTAAAGAAGACACGTACTCAGAAAGTTTTATGTAATATGAGATTACGTAGACAAAGAGAAATAGCAATCAGAACGATGGGAAAGATGCAAGTATTGCTAATCCATTAGCCATGCCTTTTGCAGGCTGAACATGATAGTCATGTCATTGCAATGGGGATTGAAATATATACCTGAATTGCTAGAGATTATAAGATATGAAATTATTGATAGCGTATCAATTTTTCCAAATATTTGATAATCGCATTCATTGTTTAGAGTTTCATTAAAAACTCCTTATTTAGTTTGACTAAATTTTAATACTTTGTTTATCCGAATTGGTTGAAAGAAAGGTTGAACCCAATTCAAGTGAACAGGATGAACTTAGTGTTTTGTCCCTAGTCACTCATTTGAGGTGACGTCTCAAAGTGACTAGATTGTAAGTCGATCGATGGTTGGTTCAGCACCATGGGGTCATGGAGATGACTGGTCGTTTACATAGAATGACTGTGGAGACACTCTGTCGGGCAGTGACCATAATAGAGTCCCTTATCAAAATTGTTGAAGCCTGGTCGTGGCGGGGATCTCTATTTTATTCCTATGAGTCGATTCTTTAGACTGGCGATCATTTACCTGAGTCGGTGTATTTTCCGATTGACTTTGGTTTTTGTCCTAGGTCGTGCCGTGAAAGGAGGCCGATGGACATCTTCTGGGTCATGGTGATCTGCATCATACAGTGTAAGATGGGTCAACAGAAATTGTCCACCCACGTTGGGTATTAACATCTTCGGGCTACTCAAGGAGTAGTAACTGGAAATGCATGGCCACGCTCGGCAGAGATCTCTGGTAGATTTTCCGGTCAGACAGTTACTCTCCCATATCGAGAAAACCACTCTATTTATAATTTCAATTGCAAGTGCGACCTGTAAGACACCTTGCAATGAGTGGGAGGATGTGACGCAAAAGAGACAAGAGAATCGGTAACACACAACTTGTCGAGACAAGTGGGAGATATTGTTGGAGTAGGAGTCCTCCGCAATAGTGTTGCTACATGCACAACTTGTATCGGACAAGTGGGAGATTGTTGGAGTAAGTGTCCTCCACAATAGTGCATTTATATAGATAAATCTCATTTGGAATATACGTGGGCATGATTAGTATATTTTTTGATACTCCCATGTCAGTTGATTAACGGTAAATCAATAAACGGTTTGGCTGACTAGAGTTGACGTTATGTCGTATGACGGCGGTAATCAACTGATCCCTTTCGGTCACACCTAACGGATGAAATCCAAATAGTAACTAATTATTTGTATACGATACAGTTAATTAGTACATTACATATATTCGATATGTACGAGAGTTAATTGTTAGAAATTGAGTTAAGAACTCAAATTCGATTAAGCTTATTTTTCAATTATGCGATAATTGACTAATAAATTTATATCTTATTTTAAATACGATTAAATAAGATTTAACTTAGTAATTAATCGTTAAATTACTAAATTAGTTGAGGTTTTGAGATAGAGGTAATTAGTTAATTATATTTACAAGGAGTTGTAAAATAAATTAAATAAGAATTGTGGGACCCATTATATATTGATATAATGGTAAAATATCACTTAAATGTTAAGTACATATTGTTTATTAATTTGTGTCATATAATTGTTATATAATCAAATTAACACTTAATTATACAAGATAATTAAGCATATGATTAATAAGTATTTGTGGGACAAATATCAAAAAATCAAAATGGACCAAAATAAGGCTCACATGGCCGGTTGGTATGTAGTGGATAGTGATGATGGTTGCTCTTATTCATACTCACAAGCAACATGTGTTTATGACATGAATAGTAAACCTAAAATCATTTTATTCACTACAACACATTACCACTTTGCATGGCAATAAAATAAGGAAGAAAATCACCTCTTTTGGTGAGTAATATGACCGGCCAAAGTGACTCAAATAGAGCACTTTGGTTGTTCATTACTTCACTTCTTGTTTTTCACTTGTTTTGAAACATCTCTCTAAAATACTCAACTTCTCTCTAAACTCTCATATATACTAATATTCTCTACATATTACTAGGGTAGTAATACAATAATATTAGTAGTATTTATCTTACTTATTATCTTGTTAATAATAAGGTAAGATTATTTGGGTATAATCTTGGGTGCAACAAGAAGGAGACCTTCTACTTTGGAGGTTATTTTTGGAGGATCATCCACTTAATTTCATGCTCAAGAACAATAAGAAGGAGTTCTTATTGTGCCCATATTGAACCGAAATATCCCAATGTAAGGATGTTTTGGTCTTATATTTTCTTTTATGCTTTTATATTTGCATGCATGATAACTAGATCCTAAATCATTAACTTAATGTAATTTAATGAATTAATTAGAGGAGTCTAATTAAAGGTCTAGGACTTTCACCTGCTACTGTTCATACGTGAACAGTAATAATAAAAAAAAAATTCGTTTTTTTTTATTGATTAAACCAAATTTTTGTTTTGTACATTATTAAGATAATGTATGATTGTTTTTGTGAATAAGTTCACTATTTTTGATACCATGTTATTTTAAAAGGGTTTAAAGTAATGTTGTTGTTATTCATATTGATTATGAATTTCATTGGATTTTGATTGAAATCTAGTGATGGATTACGGAATCGTCACATGATTTTATGGTGGTTTGGATAACTAATCAACATAATTTATGCATTATGTCTTGTATGATTAATTTTAGTTGATGCTTTTATTATGTTGAATGTTGTTTGAATGGTTTAATTTTACGCATTTTTGTACAATCAGTTGTAATTTACTAGTGTGGCCTTAGTAGATTATGTTTTCGTAATGATGGAAACATAGTCTTGGTTGTAACTTGAGATCTCGTATCTTCCCTATGTAATTTTAATTTTTGGAATCATTTTGAATTAGAATGTAAATAGGTTTACATTTGTAATTTTTAAAATGTATTTTGAGAAGATTCAAGATGGAGATCGGATGGCTCACTCCCGCTATATGGACCAAGGTGGAACATCAAGTCAAGCTTCTCGGGTCCATAAGGATGGATTCCAAACATGTATTTTGTTCATTTTGGTAGTTAGGTCACACTAGGTGTTTTATTTTGCGTTTTATTTTTCCATTCTCGTTGCTTTATTCACATGATAGATAATTGCATCATATTCCGCCTAAATCAAACCACCTAAAAATGCATGAAAAATGATTCATACAGTTTGAATATTTTAATCATGGACATACAGATGTCACTCGCTTTTAGGGCCATCATCCTTAGTTTAAATCATTCTCGAGTTGCTAGACA
This sequence comes from Heliosperma pusillum, assembly GCA_022085475.1. Taxonomy (NCBI): domain Eukaryota; kingdom Viridiplantae; phylum Streptophyta; class Magnoliopsida; order Caryophyllales; family Caryophyllaceae; genus Heliosperma; species Heliosperma pusillum. Next base: position 3,005 of record JAIUZE010031908.1, on the reverse strand, counting down.
TTCGTTCACTTAAAATGAATAAAAGTTAAGATGATGGTCCCTAAAAGTCACACCGAAAGGATGTGTTTGAGAGATGTGAATATTTGAGAAAATAATCATATTGATGCCTTGTTAAATGACTAAAAGGTTAGTCGATATTTTTGACTAAAAGGTTAGTCAATGTGATGATGACAGATTATTTAATAACGATTAAATAAAGTTAGCTGGAGCAATTAACTGTAATTGCGTCAAATTGATATATAAAATATTATATTTAATTGTTGTATATAATGTAAGCTAATTAAACATAAATCGTTATAATTAATTGGCAAATAATAAATATACGGATATTTATAACTAATGATGTATTATAGTGATGTCGGTCCATGACAAATGACGATTATAATATATCACATTATATTGGAAGCTAAGATAACCGAAACAAAGGTGTCCAGATACACTCTGTTTTTCGGTCAATAGGTAGTTATTTTGAGGAGGAAAAAACTCCCCATAAGACCTAATTTGTGCCGTGAGAAAGAGATAAGAAGAGGAAAAATTCAGATTTTTCTTCTAACCCTAATTCATTCTCTCTTAGGCCTTCATCATTCACATCTCACAAAAAGAAAAGAAACAGTATTCTTTTCTCTCTTTTTCTAGCAAAACCTAAGGCATATCTTGATCAATCTTGGGTGCAACGATTAGGAGATATCAAATTTTTGATATTTGTTCTTAGGCCATTAAAGCAAGGACTAAAGGTTATTTCTAATCTCTCGTTTATTATGCATTTTCGTTTATGACCATTAATCATATAATCATAATTTCATTATAATCCTGAATGATTTAAAGGGAAGTATACGGATATTTTCCCACAAGTGGTATCAGAGCCAAAGGGCTATGAAATTATTTATATGATTTTCGTAAATATTGAATTTGTATAATTCTTAAGAGAAAACAAAAACCGTTTTTTTTATAAAAAAATTTTAATTCGGCAAAAAAAATTTTTTATGGCGTGTGTTTTTTTTTTTTTGAGTTCCATTTTGATTCAAATATTGTTATTTTAAAAGGTTGAGATAATAATATATGAATTTGTAGATGCTTTGATTTAATAATGATTGAATTAAAACGTAAATGGAATTTGATATGAATGTTAATGAACATCATTTTTGCTTTATATTGTCGGTATAAAATGATCTAGATATCCATTTTAAAAGGTTAATTTGAATCATATAGTTTGTATCAATGTTTAATATCGATTAGATATTGTTTGTTTGTACCGATCTAGTTAATATAAGCATGATCAAATTAAAACGATTTAATTTGATTATTTTTTTTTTTGCTGCCAGTGTATTGTTTACAGTTAAAAAAAAAAACTTATGTTTTTTTTTAGTGACAGCAGCTTTTTTTTTGTGAAAAAAAAGGGTTTTCGGTTTTTGTATAAACCGAGAGAAAAAAAAAAATATATGGTACCTGCTTCTGTTCATACGTGAACAATAATAATAAAAAAAAAATTCGGTTTTTTTATTGATTAAACCAAATTTTTGTTTTGTACATTATTAAGATAATGTATGATTGTTTTTGTGAAAAAGTTCACAATTTTTGATACCATGTTATTTTAAAAGGGTTTAAAATAATGTTGTTGTTATTCATATTGATTATGAATTTCATTGGATTTTGATTGAAATCTAGTGATGGATTACGGAATCGTCACATGATTTTATGGTGGTTTGGATAATTAATCAACATAATTTATGCATTATGTCTTGTATGATTAATTATAGTTGATGCTTTTATTATGTTGAATGTTGTTTGAATGGTTTAATTTTACGCATTTTTGTACAATCAGTTGTAATTTACTAGTGTGGCCTTAGTAGATTATGTTTTCGTAATGATGGAAACATAGTCTTGGTTGTAATTTGAGATCTCGTATCTCCCCTATGTAATTTTTATTTTTGGAATCATTTTGAATTAGAATGTAAATAGGTTAACATTTGTAATTTTTAAAATGTATTTTGAGAAGATTCAAGATGGAGATCGGATGGCTCACTCCCGCTATATTGACCAAGGTGGAACATCAAGTCAAGCTTCTCGGGTCCATAAGGATGGATTCCAAACTTGTATTTTGTTCATTTTGGTAGTTAGGCCACACTAGGTGTTTTATTTTGCGTTTTATTTTTCCATTCTCGTTGCTTTATTCACATGATAGATAATTGCATCATATTCCGCCTAAACCAAACCACCTAAAAATGCATGAAAAATGATTCATACAGTTTGAATATTTAAATCATGGACATACAGATGTCACTCGCTTTTAGGGCCATCACCTTAATTTAAATCATTCTCGAGTTGCTAGACATTCGTTCACTTAAAATGAATTAAAGTTAAGATGATGGGACCTTCCCCTATAACTAAAATTGAGACTAGTCTTTATAGGGAAAACTACTATGAACCCCTTCTTCGTCGGAAGTCATAATATGACCCCTTCTACGTTGGGTAAGTAGTGAGTGTGGACCTATTTTTATCTCTACATTATAGTACGAGTAATATCTCGTGATTATGATGGACTAAAGATAGAATTTACAGAAATTTATCGACCAGGAATTCTAAAAGTAGAATTAGCCAAGAGGTTGGCTTATCAATTTACAGAAATTGAGTCTTGGGATCATTTATATAATTCTTGAGGGAGGTAAATTGTATAAATGCACGAGTCATCGCATTAAACAGTTTTTCATTAGACTCAAAATTTAAAACGATGAATACTTATCATATTTATTTTATTTTTCACAGTTTTTGAATCCGTTATATACAGATATAACTGCTAATAACAAATGGCTGGCCATACTGATGACCCAATGCCAAGTGCCACGCTCGGACGTGAGTCCTGGCTTAAGATGTTCATGGACACTATGAATCAGTCAGTCAACACGACTGAAGAATAACGGGTCCAACTTTGCGGACTGGGAGGCGGCATTACGGAATGCTGCCATTGCTGACGGTAAGCTCAAGTACTTGACTGAGCCACTAACGCC
>JAIUZE010031906.1:0-16617 GCA_022085475.1 Heliosperma pusillum | reverse complement strand
ATTCTAAATTCGACTCGGAACATAAAATTATAAATTAAAACTTAAATTTGCTGAAAAGATTTCGTAAAATATTTCTACTAGAAAAATAGGGTACATTTCCGGGTGTTACACCCGATCGGGGTTTTAGTAACCCGACTATATTTGCTTAATTGCTCTATTTAATCCTTTAGGAATCCTAAGCTATGCCTTTAAGCACCTTAATTCTCCGGTTAATTGCATAGTTTTGGGATTCCTTGAGCATCCAAGGGAGCATCTTATGTTGAGTTGTGGACTCCTTGCATTGGGCTTCATTTTTGGTTTCTCATTTGCATTTCAATCCATTTCACAAATCTTCATGCTTGGCTTGCCATTCTCTATTCTAACCTTCCATGGTCCATTTTGCTTCCATTAGCTTTTTGGAGTTTGGTGCTTGCTATTGTGTTAGGAAAAAGCCTCTAAATGCTTAGATTCTTTCAAAATGTAACAAACACAAGCAATACACCTAGAACACGTAATTAGCTCACAAATATACTAAACAAAGTCTAATAATCAAATAAACCGAGCCAAACTAGGGAGTTAAACTATATATAAAATGGACTCATCAATAATGATAAATGTTTCCGTGTTACTGTAATAGCGTTACAATAATATGAATCTTATTGTTACAATGTTGTAATTTTGTTAAAGGAACAATGTCTTTCGTATTTGTGTTACAATAATATTGTGTTACTGTAATAGGGTATTTGTGTTACTGTAATACTACTTGTGTATTTGTGGTATGTTACGGTGTAAATGTTTAACGTAATGATAGTAGTATAATAATGTGGTGTTTTTGTGCAAGTACGTTACGATGTATGTGTAATTATGGTGGTGGTGATGACATAGTGTGCCAAAGACAAGTGTGGTACCTCAACAAGACCACACTAAGACAGTAATAACTGGGTAAGACAAACACACAGTGAGACAGACCGACCGACCTCCCTAATTAAACCTAAGGGGCACGACATTAGATCTTAACATGATATTAAGCATGCATAATTAATTTAAATATTAATAAAAGCAAGAGTTATGGTTGAACTGATATGCGTGGGATTGTAATAGTTATGTTAATGGATAGTAACTGCTATACTTTGTTACAGTAATGGTGTACTCGTGTTACAGTAGCGATTATACTTTGTTACAAAAAATGGTTTAGTCATGTTCTAATAGAGGCTGTACTTTGTTACAGTGATGGTTTACTTGTGTTCCAATAATGGTTGAATTGTGTTATGGTAATAGTGTTACTATAATGGGTTAATTGTATTACATATCCTGTCATTGTCTGATACATTTTTCGAGTCTTATTTTTCTTCAGTATTACTCTTTTTTGCCTTATACCCACCAAATGAAGTTTGTCTGAGAGTGGAGTAATGTTTAATTATAGTTAAATATTTGCATTGTTTTACAAAATTATCGTTTCCTTGGTTTTTTTTAGTTTCAACAATAAGGAGGTAAATTCATTGTTGCATCGGGTAGTTATTGAAGTAACACTAGTGGTGCAACTGTCAAGGCGCCAATTGAGGCAGTTTAACGTCTATTAGCTCAAAAAGTAGAGCATTGTGCCATTTCACAAGATGTGGGTTCAAGTCCTACATAGACGAGTAAATGTGATCAAGTTAATGTCAATCAAGTAAATTTGTCAAACAATTGTGGTGCTATATGAGCATTACAGACATCTATTGATCATTAATTAATATAATTACTTAATAGATCATACGCACACATAATAGATTATTACACTAAAATGATTTCTAGGTTCGTCTATTTCATTTATTTATCTTTGATTAAAATACCCTTCACATATGACTATTAATAGTTTACGGTTTAGCATTAGTTACATTACAAAGAACAATATTTACTTCATAGAGTAACAATTTTTACGTTATAGAGTAACACCTGTCATTCTATATGGTTTGAGTAACTTGGTTATTTTATAGTCGCAAAGAACTTTATCCATGAAAAATGACAATTATTATAAGGTAGGCATGAAAAAGGCAACGTTATTGAAATTGAAATCTCCTTTGAGACTTTTAACATTGCTGTGAGATATGGTATTGCGAAATACACTGATATTAATGTAACACTATTATTGTATCATTGTTACTTTAATGGGTACTGTTACAGTAATATTGTTACTTTAATGTTGGATAGAACATAGATTACGAACATCCGGTAATGTTCTAGGTCTCAAACAATATTTAATTTTAGATTAAAACAACGTTAAAAATACAAGTCTACGTTTGTATATTGTAATTTATTATTAAAGTATCGTGTAAAGGTAAACTTTATTCTTTGATTATTAAAGTATCGTGTTACCGTAACATTATTACAATAATATTGGTATAGTAATTGTGTTACTGTAACATAACTTATTCATAAAACTAATACGAAAAAAGTGTTAAAGTTCTAACTTGAATTCATTTCAACAACAAAAGACAAGTGAATACAATATGCTTGACTACTTCTGATAATATTGCCTTTTTCACGCATATCTTCACGACTTTTATACGAAGAATAAGCACAACTGTCTTTATTATTATTGTTCCTTCTTCTTGGACTTGTACATCTTTTGTTTGTTGATGTCTTCTATGTTGGTGTCTTTTTAGATGTTATCATCAAGGCAACGAAAAAGGCTGAGGAACGAGCGATGTCATCTTTAATTTGCATGTCTTCCTTGTTAGTGTCTTATTACTCTTTGTTGCGTGTACAGTCTTTTTGCGCAACTCGGCTTTTTGTGTTGATGATTGCTTTTATCAAACTTTATTTCTTCAAATTTCCTGAAATTTAAATACCATTATTAATGTTCAACATTAGTATTGTCAGTTTCTAAAAATGTTAACCATCAAATAAACTTAATCGGACAAAATCACACCGCAATAAGTTGTGATGTTACAACAACAAATATACAATGTTATAATGATATTGCAAATTTGCAGGTTCAATTCAACAAAAAAACGACCATTCCACAATAATTACTATATTATCTTTACAGTAATATTGTTACAGTAACAATAATACAGTAACATGTGCTGAAGTATCTTACGGTAGTTTAATCCCCAAAAATTTACACCATATCAATTCCATTATAAATTTCACAATTTCATAACCCTAACCCCAAGTAATAGTGTTACGGTAACAATATCACAGTAACATATAAAATCCGAGATAAAATCACACATTATTATTACAAAAATCAATCGCAATTTAATAAAGCACAAAATCATACGAACAATAATATTGTACTAAATCTCAGAATGTCTTAACCCTAACTTTTTCGCACAAACAGTTGGAACACATAAAATCGACATTAATAGTATGAACACTTAACAACAACAACAACAACAACAACAACAACAACAACAACAACAACAACAACAACAACAACAACAACAACAACAACAACAACAACAACAACAACAACAACAACAACAACAACAACATGAACACATACAATTTAAACATAATTATTTTGCAAAAATTAAATTATTCAGTTTGAGTAAAACATTAGCCGTAATAGTTTTTTGAGAATGAAATCCTAAAAGACGGAAATCAACTAACAATTTTTTCATATAAATCAATATAAAACAAGAACAGTAATAACTTGCTTAACGACAATCTCAAAAAACAATTGCGAAAAAGGAGATCGATTTATCCGTCTTCATTATTTCATAAACGGATCGATGTATTCGAAATTTGATTAGATTTTTTGAAGATTTTCGCTTGAGTTTAGAGAACTTTTTGGTTGATTTTGAAAGGTAAAGAAAGGTTCGAATATTACCTTTGAATAATCTTGTTGAACAATTAATGGCTGCAGTTATTAAAGAGAGAAGATTTGTAGACAGAGAAAAAATATGAAAATAATGAAACATTGACATACGACATCTAGTTTTTATATTTCTGACATAATTGTTGGGGTGACGTGGACTAATGTGCACTGTTGGATCTTGTTGATCCAATGGTCCTTATTCATAGGATCGGACTCATCTAAGAAGCTGGATGACGGAGATGAATGGATGAGATTGTAGAGACAAAAACACACTTAACACTAATCAATTACATATGCACTAATTAATTAACTTTCTCTCTCTACCTTTTCATTAATCACATTGGAGCACCTTTGAGTTTCTGAGATTTATGAGTGTAACTTTAGCCCCTATTTGTGTAACTTCAAACTAAAATGTGATTTCGACTATATAAATTTGAATTTATGAAACTTCAAGACAAGTTTATGTGATTTTAGACTTTTTATGAGTGTAACTTCAATCATTACGAGTGTAACTTCAACCATTATTTATGTAACTTCAAACTAAAATGTGATTTCGACTACATAAATTTGAATCTATGAAACTTCAAGACAAGTTTATGTGAAATTAGACATTTTATGAGCGTAATTTTAGCCATTACGAGCGTAACTTCAACCCTTATTTGTGTAACTTCAACTCAAAATGTGATATCGATTATATAAATTTGAATTTTGGTAACTTTAAGCCAAGTTTATATGATTTTAACATTTTTATAAGCGTAACTTCAGTCTTTACGAGTGTTACTTCAACCCTTATTTGTGAAACTTTAATTTTAAGACATATATGTACAAATTTAAGACATATTAAGGTAACTTTAGTCATTTTTTGGGTAACTTCAGTGATGAATACTACATGTGAATTTGTGATTAAATATTTTAATTTGAATTCATGTAACTTTAAGAATAATTTTAGTCCCTTAAAAGTGTCATTTCAAGCCTAGAAAGAGTGACTTCAATCCTTACTAGTGTAAATTCAGTCCTTGATAATGTAACTTCAATCTTTGATAGGTTAACTCATTTAAAAAAAACAAGATCTAAAATTACAATGAAAAACATAAGAAATTTGAAAAATTTAAAAAGATATAAAAAGAATATAAAAAAAAACAAATTTAGAAAAGTAAAATACCATAAAAAGAAAATTTAAGATATATTTAAAAAAAAAAGTAAATCTAGAATGTAAAAATAATAAAAAGAACCCTTTAGGCAATAATAGGGTAACTTTAGTTAATAATGGTGTACGTTCAACAAATAACAAAAAAAAAATATCATGACTAGAAAAACAAATTGTCAAATTCTAGAAACAAAGTAAATTTAGAAAAAACAATATATATAATATAATATATATATATATAACAAAAAAAAAACAAGATCTATAAAAAAGAAACCACCAAACCCATCCCCACCACCCACCACCCGACGGTCACCCACTGCCACCCACCACCCCACGGCCTGCCTCCGGCCACCCCCTCCATCACCAGCCTCCTGTGGCGCGCCTCCCTTCTCTCCCCCAGACTCATCTGCCGCACATCCGTCTTTTTTGTTTTTGATCTAGTTTTTATTATTCAGATCTGGAAATAAAATGTTGTTTTTGTGGTGGTTGTTGTGTTTAATGTGTGAGAGTGGTGGTAGTTGTGGAATGGTGGTGGTTGTTGGGTGGTTTTTGTGATTTTTGTTGGGTAGGTTTTTAGATCTAGTTTTTGTTGGGTGGTGGTAGTCTTTTTTAGATCTAGTTGTTGGGTAGGTGGCCGGTAGGGGAGAGCGGCAAGGGGTGAAGGGGGGTGGCAGGCGGGGGAAAGGGTGGCAGGGGAGGGTTGGCGCGGGTGAGGGGAGCATGTGGTGGTGGTCGGTGCGTGGCGGCGGAAGAGTTGGTGGTGGGCAGTGGGGATGTGGGATGTGGGTGTTCATTAGATTTGTTTTATTTTGAAATTTTTCCGGTGGTAGAGCTGGTCGGCGGTGGCGATGGTCGGTGGTTCCCGGAGGTGAAGAATGTGTGGGAGGTGAGGGAGTTTGTTGGAGGGAGTTTAGAGAGAAGGGAGAGTAAATTTAGAGAGAAGAAGGAGTGTTTATGAGTGAATGAATTGTGAGAGAAGTGATTTAGATGGGAGTAGGTATTAGTGTGTTTAGTTAGTGTAGATGTGAGAGAAGTAGATTAAACACCCATTAATGACCAGTTTTTTGTTTTCATCTCAACCCTTCATTTCCAAGATCCAAGGGTCTCTAAGAGGACTCATGGACTCAACTTTCCTAGGAGGACTCACATGATCATTTCTCTCTCTCTCTCTCTCTCTCTCTCTCTCTCTCTATATATATATATATATATATATATATATATATATATAGAAATAGGATCACATAAGTCCACCTTCTTTAGGTGAGTCCATAAGTCCTAATATTGACCATTAGATCTAACAAATGAAGGGTCAAGATTAAAACAAAAAATAGAATGCTCATATAAAACCTCTCAAACTCATCAAACCCTAATCAAAATAACTACCCACTTTCTCTTTCTACCCACTTCTCTCTCAAACCCCCTGCCACCTACCCGCCGCCACCGTCGTCCTCCACCAGCTGCTGCCGCCCTCTTCCTCCAATCGTCTCTGCCCCTCGCCGCCCTATTCCTTCTCTCGGCCTCCCGCCCTCTCCAGGCCACTTGCCGCCGTCATCTCCGCCATCTTCCTCCTCCCTTGTCGACCTCCTCTCACTTCCTCCCTCCTCCCTCAGTCTCCCTACCTCTCCTCTCTCCGTCCGACCACCTGCCGTCTTCCCCTTTTTTTTTTTCAGATTGGTTCTGTGTTGGTGGTAGGTTGTTTCTGTGTTTTTTTATTCAAAATTAGGCCGTGGTGGTTGCTGCCGATGGTGGCGGGGTGGTCGGCTGTTGTGTGGTGGGGGCGGCTGTTGTGTGGTCGGGGCGCTGTTACGGTGGTGGGCATTTGTTTGTGAAAGGAGGGAGAAATGTAGGTGGTGGTGGTGGGTGGTTGTGGGTGGTTGGCTAGAGTTACAAAAAATTGTGCCAAAAAGTTACCAAACTTTCCTAAAATTACATAAAATTAGACTAAAGTTACTTAAAATTAGACTAAAGTTACATAAATTTAGACTAAAATGACATAAAAATTCTAATAAAACTCAAGTAAAGTTACATAAAATTTGATTAAAATTACATAAAATAGGACTAAAGTTACATAAAATTATATAATATCAAGTTAATATATTCAAAATCACATTATATTACATAATTTCAAATTTTAATATAAAAAATAGTCTTAAAAGAATAAAGTTATACTCGGAAAATAGTGAAGTTAGACACGTAAAAAACTAAAGTTACATAAACTATTTCTTAAAATTACATAAATTCAAATTAATATACAAAATATACTATATTAACATAAAGTTACACCCTTTAGGGCTGAAGTTACACTCTAAAATCACTAAATTTGTATAAAGTTACACATTTAAAGGTTAAAGTTACATTCGTAAAAAACAAAAGTTACAAATTTTTTTGATAAAGTTTCAAAAAACTTGTTCTAAAATTTCAAAATTCAAATTATCACTAATTAGTAGTAGGTGAGTGTGTTAATGCTTCTAATCTCAACCATCCATGTCTTATAAGATCTAATGGTGTAGATGAGGACTTAGGGACTCACCTAAATTAAGGGACTTACCTGAACCTGACTCTCTCTCTCTGATATATATATATATATATATATATATATATATATATATATATATATCTATATATATATATATATATATATATAAGTTCAGATGAGTCCACCATTTTGGTTGAGTCCCTAAGTCCTCATCTAAGCCATTAGATTAAACAAGAGATGAATGGATGAGATTAAAATCATTAAAGACACTCAAGTACCACTAATTAATACAAGATTTGAATTTTTGTAACTTTAACATAATTTTTGTAATTTTATGACAAATTTTTGTAACTTTATTATTTTACGAGTGTAACATCAACTTTTGACAGTGTTACTTTATCTAATTTATTCATTTTTGTGTGTAACTTCAACCTTTAATAGTGTAACTTTAAGTTAATATAATGTATTTTATATTTTAATTTTAGTTATTGTAATTTTATGAAATACTAAGTAATTTTATTCATTTACGTGTGTAATTTCAGTCTTTTTCAAGTGTAACTTTAGTTTTTTAAGCCATTTTGCATATAAAAATATGAAACTATGTAATATAATTTGATTTTGAATATATTAAATTGAAAATATGCAAATTTTAAGTAACTTTAATAAAACTTTATGTAACTTTTGTCAATTGTCATGTAACTTTGGTCTAATTTTTTGTAATTTTAGTCTAATTTTTTGTAACTTTGGTCCAATTTTATGCAATTGTAGTCCAATTTTATGCAACTTTAGTTCTTTAAAAATGTAACTTTAGTCTAATATTTTGTAACTTTAGCATTTTAGTGTAACTGTTTTGTAACTTTGGTCTGATTTATTGTAACTTTAGTCTAATTTATTGTAACTTTAATCCTTTATATTGTAACTTTAGTCCAAGTGTCCGTAATTTTAGTAACTTTAGTTCCAACCACCACCACAGTCCCAAACTCGTCGGAGACCACCACACCACCAATTAGTGACCACCACACCACCAATTAGTGAACACCATGACACTAACCACCACCATGACACACCCACCACCACCACCACCACCACGACACACCACGATACAATTCAGAAAAGAAAAAAACCCGACCACCATTACGACCTCCCTCCACCAAAACACACAACCACCAAGACTCGTACGACACAAATCTGAAAAAAAAAGGAAAAAAAACGACCACACGGCCAGATCTAAAAAAATAGTACGACAACAACAAACCAACGACAACACCAACCGACCGAGAGTGAGGAGGGAGAAAGAAGGGAAGAGGCTGCTGGAGGAGGACGGTGGCCGGGAGTGAGGAGGGAGAGGGAGGACGGTGGCCAAGAGTGAGCAGGGAGAAGGAGAATCGCCGGTCGAGAATGAGGAGGGAGAAAGGAGCGAGGAGAAAGGCGGCGAGTAAGGAAGGAGGAGGCCGGAGGTGGTGTCGTCGGCGGCAGAAGGTTGGTGGTGGAGGAGGATGGTGGCCGAGAGTGAGCAGGGAGAAGGAGGGGACGCCGGCCGAGAATGAGGAGGGAGAAAGGAGCAAGGAGAAAGGCGGCCGAGTAAGGAGGGAGGAGGCCGGAGGTGGTGTCGTCGGCGGCAGATGGTTTGTGGTGGAGGAGGTTGGTGGCCGACGGTAGGAGGAGGGTGGTGGAAGGGTTTTTTTTTCTTTTGGTGATTTGGAGAGCGAAGAGAGAGAGGGAGTGAGATGATAGATAAGGAAACTAAAAAGTGGGTGGGAGATTAGGGTTTGTGTTCTTTTATACTAAGGTTTTCCATTTTCTTTTAATCTTGACCATTGGTTTGTTTGATCCAATGGTTTAGATTAGGACTTAGGAACTCAACCGAAATAGGTGGACTTACATGATCTCAATTATATATATATATATATATATATATATATATATATATATATATATATATATATATATATAGAGAGAGAGAGAGAGAGAGAGAGAGAGAGAGAGAGAGAGAGAGAGAGAGATAAAGGATCATGTTAGTCCTCTTAGAAAAGTTAAGTCCATAAGTCCTCTTATAGGCCCTTGGATCTTGAGGATGAATGGCTGAAATTGATGCTCCCAAAAAAGGATTAATGGGCTAATTTTCCACTATCTCTCATCTTTACTAATTAACCACTAATTAAACTATTAATACCCCTTCCTCTCACTCACTTCCCACACAATGCATTCATTCAAAACACTCTTCATTCTCTCTAATTTTTCCTCCTTCTCTGTAAAACTATTTCCCTCACTTTCTCTCTTTCACTCCTCCGGCAACCGGTCGCCTCCAACCTCTTCCGGCCACCTCCGGCCAACTCCGGCCACCACTGGCCACCTTGAAAAAAAAACTAGAAATACGAAAACAAATCGCCTCTCCTCCGTCCGTCCTCCTCCTCATCTTCTCCGTCCGTTTCCGTCCATATGCACCGCCTTCCACCGCCTCGCCTCTCCTATTTCTTTTTTTTTCTTTTTTTTTTTCACCCTCCCTCATCTCCTCCACTCGCCGCCTCCCTCCACCTTATGCTGGCGTCTCCTCCCTTTCCCGACCCCAGATCTGAAACAAACAACCACCACCCCCAGCCTCTTGTGGTTGTTGTCGGGTTGTTTGGTTGTTGTTGTTGTTGTTGTTGTTGTTGTTGTTGTTGTTGTTGTTGTTGTTGTTGTTGTTTGTTTCAGATCTGAGGTCGGGGCGGTCGTGGGGCTGGGGTAGGGGCGGTCGTGGGTAGATGGTGGTGAGAGCCGGTGTGGGGCTGGGGTAGGGGAGGTCGTGGGTGAGCCGGTCGTGGGTGGTTGTTGTTTTTTTTGTTTTTGTTTTTTTTAAATTTCCCAGATCTGTTTGTTTTTTGTGGGTTTTTTTTTCATATCTGAAAAATGAGTAACACATATTATTTATTAAAGTAACACAAAATGACCTAAAAAAAGGTCACACATAGATCTGAAAAGGGTCACCACCTTAAAGTTACCTTATAAATGGTTAAAGTTACACAATAAATAACTAAAGTTACCACTTTTTTAAAAATTAGATCTCGTTTTATTTTTGTGTCATGTTATTTTTTTTTCTTTTATTTTTATTTTGAATCTATGTTTTTATTTTTTAGATCTCTTTTTTATATTTCAAATTTTTTGTGTTTGTTACTTTTTTAGATATCAAAAACCACCATTTTTTGTGGTTAGTGATTTGTTTCACTGAAATTTCACATATAATGATTGAAGTTACACTTTTAGTAACTGAAGTTACACATAGAATGACTGAAGTTACACATTTTATAACTGAAGTTACACATTTCGTTTTTATGTTTTTTTGTTTTTCAAATTTGTTAAGTTTTTATTTATTTATTTTAGATCTCGTTTTTTATTTTTTTTATGGTGTTTTTATTTCCAGATCTAAAGTTACACTATTTTAGACTAAAGTTACACAATTAAGAGTTATATAACTGAAGTTACTTAGGTTTGGACAGAAGTTCCATAGGTTTGGACTGAAGTTACACTAGTTTGGACTGAAGTTACACTAGGAAAGACTAAAACTTAAAGTTACACTATAAATGACTAAAGTTACACAAGTAATAATTGAGTTTCACTAATAAATGATAATGTTACCCTCATAAAAATGCTAAAATTAAATCATATTTTGGGTTAAAGTTACACAAATAAGGTTTGAAGTTACACTCGTAATGACTGAAGTTACACTTATAAAAAAGGGTAAAATTAAATAAATTTTTATTAAAGTTACATAAATTCAAATTTATACGGTCGAAATCACATTTTGGTTGAAAGTGACACAAACAAGGGCTGAAGTTACACTCATAAAAAGGCTAAAATCACATAATCTTGTCTTGAAGTTTCAAATTCAAATTTATGTAGTCAAAATCAAATTTTAGTTTAAAGTTACAAAAATAATAGTTGAAGTGACACTCATAATGACTGAAGTTACACTCATAAAAATTCTAAAATCACATAAACTTGTCTTAAAGTTTCATAAATTCAAATTTATGTAGTCGAAATCACATTTTAGTTTAAAGTTACATAAATAATGGTTGAAGTTACACTCGTAATGACTGAAATTACACTCATAAAAAGTCTAAAATCACATAAACTTGCCTTGAAATTTCATAAATTCAAATTTTTATAGTCGAAATCACATTTTAGTTTGAAGTTACACAAATAGGGGCTGAAGTTACACTCATAAATCTCAGATACTTAAAAGTGCTCAAAAGTGATTAACTAAAGGTTAGAGAGAGAAAGTCAATTAATTAGTGCATATGTAATTGATTAGTGTTAAATGTGCTTTTGTCTCTACAATCTCAGTCATCCATCTTCTTCATCCAATGGCTAGGATGAGGACTCATAGACTCAAAAAAAAGGATCATGTAAGTCCTCTTAGGAAAGGTGAGTCCATAAGTCCTCTTATAGACCCTTGGATCTTGGAGATGGATGGCTGAGATTAAAGCTCTCAAAAATGGATTAGTGGGCTAATTTTTCACTCTTTCTCATCTTTATTAATTAACCACTAATCTCATCTTAATTCAATATATAAGACTTTCCACTCAACGATTTCTCTCTCATCCCACATAATTTCATTCCTCCATCTCTCTCTAAAACCCAAAAAAATCAAAACCCAAAAAAATCAAAAACCCAAAAAATTCAAAACCAAAAAAATTCAAAACCCAAAAAATTCATAAACATTCCTCACCTTCTTTCATCTCCCACCTCCGGCGACCATCGCCGGCCACCACCGGCCGCCGGCACCGGCCACCACCGCCCGCCGGCACCGGCCACCGACCAAATTTAAAAAAAAAAAAAAAAACTTTTTTTTGAAAGATCTACTTCCTTCCGCTTCGCCTCCACCGCACCTCCTTCTCGCCGTGCCTCCTTCTCGCCGCCCTCTCCTGCCGCCTCCTCTCTTCTTCTTCTTTTCTTTTTTTTTTTCTTTTTTAAGATTTGCACCTTTCTTTTTAGATCTTGTTTTTTTCTTTTTTTCTTATCTCTTCTCTCATGTCGTCCCTCCACCACCCTTTTTTTTAATCTATGTTTTTATTTGTTAGATCTCGTTTTTATATTTCAAATTTTTTATGTTTGTTACTTTTTTGTGGTTAGTAGTGTTGTTTCACTGAAGTTTCACATAAAATGACTGAAGTTACACTTTTATTAACTGAAGTTACACATATAATGACTGAAGTTACACATTTTTTTCACTGAAGTTTTGTTTCTGAATATATGTTTTTATTTTTTAGATCTCGTTTTTATTTTTATTGTTTAGATCTCGTTTTTATTTTTATGTTTGTTTCCTTTTTTTAGATCTCAAAAATCACCATCTTTTTTTTTTTGTGGTTAGTAGGTTGGTTCACTGAAGTTACACATATAATGCCTGAAGTTACACATATAATGACTGAAATTACACTTTTAATAACTGAAATTACACATATAATATGACTGAAGTTACACATATAATGACTGAAGTTACACTTTCAAATTACTCATTTATTTATTTTAGATCTCGTTTTTTTATAATAACACCCATTTCTAGATCTACTTTTTATTTTTTCAGATTTACTTTTGATTTTTAATTTTCTTTTGTTGATGATATTTGTCCTATTTTCGTTTGTCATCTTTTTTGTTTTGTTTTAGTTGATTGATGTTGTTTAATGACTGAAGTTACACCATTTTAGACTGAAGTTACACCATTTTGGACTGAAGTTACACCATTTTAAACTGAAGTTACACCATTTTGGACTGAAGTTACACCATTTTAAACTGAAGTTACACCATTTTGGACTGAAGTTACACTAATAAGGACTAAAGTTACACTAGGAATGACTAAAGTTACATAGTAGTAAGGACTAAAGTTACCTAAACATGTCTTAAAGTTACATGAATTCAAATTAAAATACACAATCACATTTAGTATAAATGACTAAAATTACCTAAAAATGACAAAAGTTACCTAAACATGTCTTAAAGTTACACATATATGTCTTAAAATTAAAGTTACACAAATAAGGTTTGAAGTTACACGCGTAAAGACTAAAGTTACATCCATAAAATGTTAAAATCAGATAAATTGTCAAAGTTACAAAAATTAAAATTTATATAGTCGAAATCATATTTTGGGTTAAAGTTACAGAAATAAGGGTTGAAGTTACAATCGTTATGACTGAAGTTCCACCCATAAAAAGGCTAAAATCATATAAATTTGTCTTAAAGTTACATAAATTCAAATTTATATAGTTGAAATCACATTTTAGTTTGAATTTACGCAAATAAGGGTTGAAGTGACACTCGTAATGGCTGAAGTTACACTCATAAAAAGCTAAAATCACATAAACTTGTGTTAAAGTTTCATAAATTCAAATTTATGTAGTCGAAATCACATTTTAGTTTGAAGTTACATAAATAATGGTTGAAGTGACACTCGTAATGACTGAAATTACACTCATAAAAAGTCTAAAATCACATAAACTTGTCTTGAAGTTTCATAAATTCAAATTTATATAGTCAAAATCACATTTTAGTTTGAAGTTACACAAATATGGGCTGAAGTTACACTTACAAATCTCAGAAATTCAAAAGTGCTCAAAAGTGATTAACTAAAGGCTAGAGAGAGAAAGTTAATTAATTAGTTCATAGGTAATTGATTAGTGTTAAGTGTGTTTTTTTCTCTACAATCTCATCCATCCATCTCACTCATCCAATGGCTAGGATGAGGACTCATGGACTCAAAAAAAGGGTGGACTCACAAGAACCTCTCTCTCTCTCTCTCTCTCTCTCTCTCTCTCTCTCTCTCTCTCTCTCTCTCTCTCTCTCTATATATATATATATATATATATATATATATATATATAGGCAAGTTCTAATGAGTCTACCTTCAAAATTGAGTCCATGAGTCCTCATCTTGGCCTTTGGATGAAAGAGATGGAGGGACAAGATTAGAACAAGATGAAGGGCTAAGATTAAAAGAAAAATGAATGGACATGATTAGAACAAAATAAAGGGACAAGATTAGAATAAAATGAGTGAGTTTTAATGACTTTCACCAACATTACGAGTGTAACTTTAATCATTATTTTTGAAACATCAAGCTAAAATATGATTTTGATTATATAAATTTATATTTATGTAACTTTAAGACAAGTTTATATGATTTTAGGCTTTTATGAGTATAACTTTAGTCATTACGAGTATAACTTCAACCTTTTTTGTGTAACTTTAAATCAAAATGTGATTTCGACTATATAAATTTGAATTTTTGTAACTTTAAGACAAGTTTATGTGGTTTTTGCTTTATTATTAGGCTAACTTTAGTCATTAAGAGTGAAACTTCAACCATTATTTATGTAACTTCAAACTAAAATGTGATTTCGACTATCTAATTTGAATTTATGTAGCTTTAAGATAAGTTTATACGATTTTGGCCTTTTTATGAGGCTAACTTTAGTCATTAAGAGTGAAACTTCATTTATTATTTGTGTAACTTCAAACTAAAATGTGATTTCGACTATATAATTTGAATTTATATAACTTTAAGACAAGTTTATGTGATTTGTAATTTTTTATGAGGCTAACTTTAGCCATTAAGAGTGTAACTTCAACCATTATTTGTGTAACTTCAAACTAAGATATGATTTTGACTATATAATTTTGAATTTATGTTATTTTAAGACAAGTTTATACAATTTTAGCATTTTTTTGAGTATAACTTTAACCTTTATTAGTGAAAATTCAATTATTATTTGTGTAACTTTAGTTATTTATAGTGTAACTTTATATTAAAATGTGATTTAATATATTAATTTGAGTTTTTTATGACATATTTAGGTGACTTTAGTGTTTTCTAGTATGACTTTAATCTGTGTAATTTCATTCCTTACTGGTGTAACTTTAGTCTTTATCTAAGTAACTATTATTAGAAAACTCACTCGTAATGGCGTAACTTTAGTGCATACTAGAGTAACTTCAGTCTTTATCTATGTAACTTTTATTAGAGAACTCTTAAATGGCGTAACTTTAACCCATATTTGTATAACTTTAGTACCCAAGGGTGTAACTTTAAGAATAGAATAAAAAAAGATAAATAAAAAATAGAAAAACAAGATCTAAAATATAAAAATCAACCAAAAAAAAAACGAGAATAAATAAATATAAAACAAATAGGTTACACAAAAAAAGGTTAGTAAAAAACGAATCTAATATAAAACACAGAAAAACATAAGAAATATTTTTTTAAAAAATAAGATCTACAAAAATAGTGAATCACGAAAATAAACAAAGTATATCTAAAAAACAAAATAAAAAATATAAAAATGAGATCTAAAATAAAAATAAAAAACATAAAAAATCTAAAAATTGAAAGACGAGATCTGAAATGGTGGTAGATGGTTTTGTTTTACCCATTTTTTTCAGATCTAAAATGGTTGTGATTTTTTTGTCCTCCACCAACAACCAACAAAATTTAAGAAAAAAAAAACAAGATCTTAGAACAATAAAAAAACATACACTAAGAAGAAAAATTTTAAAAAATAAATACGAGAACTAAAGAAGAATTGCAAATAAAAAAAAAAACAAAAAAAGAAAAAAAAGAAGAAGAAAGAGGAGGCGGCAGGGGCGGAAGGAGGCGGCAGGGGCGGAAGGAGGCGGCAGGGGCGGAAGGAGGTTGCAGGAGAAGGAGAAGGAGGAAGGCGGCGGAAGGAGGAAGGCGGCGGAAGGAGGAAGGCGGCGGAAGGAGGAGAGCAGGGAGGAGGAAGGCAGAGAGGAGAGGGGTGGAGGTGTTCGGAGGAGGGAGGTTGACGGCGAAGGGAGTAGGAGCAGTGGCGGTCCGCCGGGAAGGGGCGTAGAGGTAGCTGGTGATGGTGGCGCGCGGAAGGAGAAAGGCAAGGAGGAGGAGGAGGAAATGGTGGTGGCGGGAAGAGGTGTCCGGTGGTGGTGTCCGGTAGGGTGTTTGTTTCTTTTTTTTTGGTTTTTTTTAGAGGAATGTAGAGAGAGAAGGGAGGTAGAAAGAGAAAGGGATGATGTGAAAATGAGAGAAAAAGTGAGGAAAGAGTATTTATATTAGGGTTTGAGGGATTGGATTGGGTGTGTCTCTTAATCTAAGCCCTTCATTTTGTTCTAATCCTAACCCTTCATCCTCTTAATCCAAGTCCAAGGGCTTGGATGAGGACTCAAGGACTCAAAGTTAAGGGGGAGACTCATTTGAACCCA
>JAIUZE010031905.1:0-11814 GCA_022085475.1 Heliosperma pusillum | reverse complement strand
ATCCGGGGCATGGCATCCTAAGAGTTCCGTTTTGGGACTGGAGCCAGCTTAAGTACTAGCCATCTCTGCTTAGGGGGTCGCCTAGTAGAGTTTCTCATAGACGGTTATGTCATGTGACGGGGAATGGAATAGCTGTTGTCGCTAGGTCTGATCAGTCTAGGACTAGGATGTTGTCCTACCTTGTGGTATAGCCTCGAGTTACAGAAGTAGACTATCGCCGTCCTAAGAACTTATGTCTGTTTATAGAAGTATCAGTCTTTCATGTTTGTATGATTCTATGAGTTTTAGAAGGTGAGATGCAAGCCGGCTAAGATTGATAGAGTTTGGATTCCCGATTGTTAACTGATTCACATGATTACGTGTTGATTAGGTTTGAGTGTATCAGGGCCATGTTACATGGTAACCGCTGAGCCAGCATACCAGCTTCCCTACCTCGGGTTATATTTTATTATCGGATTCACATGATAGCTTTCATATGCTAGGTTATATGTTAGTTATTTGTTTCATAACATGAAAATCATATCATATATGTTAAGTTTTGTATTTTCCATATACATTGCATTTATGTTATTCATGTTTAATTAAACTCGACATTTCGTGGCTGGGAGAACTCGGAGTTACTCCCCACTGACTGTGGCTTCCGTGTTTATATTTAATGCGGTTGGCAGGTTCGTGATGCATACATTGGGTACATTGACGAGCTAGCGAGCGAAGTATTTACCTTGGACCTATATTCGGTTCATAGATTGTATATTATTATACACTCTTTTATTTCCGTATTTATACGGGAGATATGTCTCCCGTCTTGTATATTTCTTTTGTATGATATTATTTCCGTTTTGAAATGACCCTTTTTATTTATGACACCTTCGTTATGTATTCTCATATTTTATTTAGTTAAATTATTTTTTTTTCTTTCCGCAAATTTGAGGGTGTCACACCCCTATTCCTTTGGACCCCGAACTAGAAAGAACTCTGCGTAGGAGATTAAAGCTATTCAACGAAATTTCAAAACCTTCTGATATTTCAAGTTTAGACCGTATTCGTGAGAAATACTCGGATATCTTACCTAACCTTGAAGGAGAAGAAGATCCATTCTCATCCCCATTTCAAAAATTCAATCAACTTTCAACCAACATTCCATCTTCATCTTCACAAACAAAAATGGTTCGACTTTCCGACCATTCTAAACCCACTGCAGATACACTTCCAAAGGGTATCACTACACCTCAAATTACAGCTCAAAACTTCGATATCAAACCTGCCTTCATCAATTTAATAGAAAGAAATCAATTTGGAGGCAATGCCACAGAAGATCCTAACCTTCATATCCAAAACTTGAGTGACTATTGTTCCACGATTAGACAAACTGGAGTATCCCAAGAACAGATTAGGGAAATGCTCTTTCCCTTTTCTTTAAGAGGAAAGGCAAAACTCTGGATCAATAGTCTTGACCGAGTTGCCTTAGGAATAGTCAATTGGGATGGTCTAGCTCTTGCTTTCTATCAAAAGTACTTCCCACCGGAACGAACCGCGCTCTTACGAAGTCAAATTACTGGATTCCGTCAGAGAGGCGACGAAAGCCTTTATGAGGCATGGGAAAGATATAAAGAATTACAAAGAGAATGTCCTCATCATGGCCTTGATTCATAGTTCCTGGCTATCACATTCTACAACGGTTGTTGTGGCGAATCGCGTCGTATCCTCGACTCTGCTAACAATGGTCGTTTCGATCAAATCGATGTAGAGATATCTAGTGCGACTATCGAGTCAATGGCAATCCACGATTCTCAGTATAGCAACTCGCGTGTTATACCGCTCAAAGCCAAGCAGGATGATTCGAGTAAAGTAGCACTCCTGGAAGCCCAATTAGCCCTTCTGCAGCAACAAGTAGTAAGCTCTTCCCAATCCAAGGAACATATCAATGTCACTAACCACGTAGTGGTATGTGAGACATGTGGGATTGGAGGGCATAGTTTTCAAGAATGTAGAAGTTCAATAGAGCAAGTCAATGTGTAACAACCCGAAAAATACCAATTTTTCTAGTAAAAATATTTACTAACACTTTTCGGTAGAACTTAAGTTTTTAAAATAGGAATTTTTGTTCGGAGTCTTATTTTGAAATTCCGCGTTCGTATTTGGAATTTATGAGAGATTTCATGAAAAGACCGTTTTTAGTCATCTTTGACTTTTCTTGACTTTTAAGTCGTCTTTGACTTTTCTTGACTTTTTGAAAGTCGTCATTGACTTTTCTTGACTTTTAAGTCGTTCTAAACTTTTCTTGACTTTTAAGTCATCTTCGACTTTTCTCGACTTTTCAGTCAACTTTGACTTCCGTTGACGTTTCCCGACTCGTCTCATAAGTATGAAGACCGAAATTTTATTTAAAAAAATAATATTTTTGATTTATTTTTATTTAGATTTATTAAGATTTATCATAATTTAATATAATTTTTTTGAATTTATTCGGAATTTAAAGAATAACGTTTACGGTTTTAACCGAACGTCATTTAACTATTCCCGACTCATCGTAAATCTCGTAACAAATTCAAAACTCGACTTTGGCATGAGTCACACGCGCGTGTCATCATTTTCCACTCACCATTAGATATTTTATTTATTTTGATTAAACTAATCAAAATATCTAGATATTTATTAACTTTATCGAACAGTTAACGAAAATTACGCAAATCGTTTACAAAACTGATCCGACAGTCACCATACCACACGGTTTTCTAGGCCTCTAATAGGACTAGATATTTGTCTTTCTTTTGATTATAATAACATAATATCTTGATATTTAATTTAATTATCTTAATATCGAATTATATTTAATCGATTAACGTAAAATAATTATTAATCGCGAGTCAATTCCGTAACAATAATTTCAAAACCCGACATCCATCTTTGCCTATATTTACACGGCTCACCACACCACTCTTACTCACTAACAACTTTTCATTTTTCAACAAAACAAATTAAGATCAAAATATCACTTTCTTTAATCGTTCTTCGTGTTCTTCGTCGTTCATCATTTGTTCTTCATCGTTCTTGAGCAAAACCTTCATAAAATCTTCATTTATTAATTAAATCCGTCTTAACTTATATTTCTAGACTCTCCTCTTCGCTCCCCATCTTCACGTACGGTTTAATTTCAATTCCGTCAAGATCGTTTTCAACACTTTAATTATGGAAATTTATATTTTAAGTTCTAATAATGTTTTTCTTGTCATTTCTTATAGGGGAAGATTTTGAAGACGAGTTTGGAGACTCGTATATTTTGGGTGAAGATTAGTAGAAGGGTTCTTATTATATATATACTTCTTATTATTTTGGTGCTAATTGTTTGGCTAGCTAAGGTAACAATTCCGTTTTACTCGACGAATTAATGTCACATAGCTTTTAGTTTTGTTCATATCATGGTTATTTATGATTTTAGTTAGTAACATAGTCTTTAGTTTTGTTCCTTTTGATTTTGGTTCATCTTTATTTTTGGTTCATGTTTTTATGATTTATGGATTTTTAGTTAGTAATATGTTAAGTAGTGGTTATTATGTTGTTTTATGATTCTTGATGATTTTTATATTGTATGGAATTTTTATGTTGTTTTATGATTTTTGATGATTTTTATATTGTATGGAATTTTTATGTTGTTTTATGATTCTTGATGATTTTTATGTTTTATGGAATTTTTATGTTGTTTTATGATTCTTGATGATTTTTATGTTTTATGGAATTTTTATGTTGTTTTATGATTCGTGATGATTTTTAAGTTGTATGGAATTTTTATGTTGTTTTAGTGTTCTTGATGATTTTTAACAAGTTATGATTTTTATGTTGTTTAGGAAAAATTTAACAAGTTTAGTGTTCATGATGAATTTTGATGATTATTCATATTAATGCTTTTTGTATGGATAGTTGTTAAAATGGTTGTTTGATGATTTAAAACATGTTGGAATTAATTTGATGTTGTTGTTGGTGGGGGCCGAATTTCATGGCCAAGAACCGGACCAAATCAGACCGGTCCAGGCCGGTTCAGACCGGTCTGGGTTGGTCCATGGTGGGTCCGGGTTTTGGTCTTTGGGTGGTGTCGATGTTTGATTGATTGGTTGTTGTTTTGACGGGTTTTAAATATGTTAAGCATGCGGGAAAATATTAGGAAACGGTTTTAGAAGTTTTAAATCAAAACAGCCTTTTTGAGCCAAATCAGGCCGTGAGGCCCAAATCAGGCCCATGTGGGTCCGGCCCAACTCAGCCCGTGGGTCCCACCTTGGGACTTGTGACGGTTTTTGAGTTATCGTCATTATTTTTATCGGGTTTTGTAATATTTAGCAAGTGGGAAATATTAATAAGTACAATATTTTAATTTAAAAGGTTTTTCATAAAATTATTAATTCTCACATGTTAGAAATTATAAGACCAGATCGTAGTTAAATTGGATATCATTTAAGTCAATCGGGTTTTGGTATGATATATTAATTCACATGTTAGAAGTTTTATTAAATAACATGTAATGAATATGTTGATTTCTATGTTTAAGTCTATGTGATAAAGACTCTGCTTCTAGCCGGTTTGATCCAACGGGTTTGGTCAAACTAAGATCTAGTCAGCCCCGATTTGACTGATGACCCGTCGCGGGACTCGGGTCGGGGATTTGTCTTCAAGTAAAGTTGTATTTAATTATGAATTAGCCTTAGTAGATATGAGGCGATATGATATTTGATTATTATTTATATGCAATTAGTCACATGATAGGATGTTTTCCCGTGACTGTTTTGATTATATGGTTGGTGTCGTGTTGACTAAGTACCCATAGAGAATTATGAATATATGGCGTCTTGACCATTCTAATTCTAAATGAGTAGCTTGGACCATGACATAGATAGGCAAGTACTGTCTTTAACGAGTATATGTTCACCTGATGATAGCTTTTGTGTCTCGGCTTGGTGGGTTTATATCCAAGTCGGGGCATGGCTGCCTAGTTCCACTTTGGAAATGGAGCCAGCTTAAGTACTAGCCATCTCTGCTTAGGGGGTCGCCTAGTAGAGTTTCTCATAGACGGTTATGTCATGGGACGGGGAACGGAATAGCTGTTGTCGCTAGGTCTGATCAGTCTAGAACTAGGATGTTTTCCTACCTTGTGGTATAGCCTCGAGTTACAGAAGTAGTATATCGCCGTCCTAAGAACTTATGCCTGTTTATAGAAGTATCAGTCTTTCATGTTTGTAGGATTCTATGGGTTCTAGAAGGTGAGATGCAAGCCGGCTAGGATTGATAGAGTTTGGATTAACGGTTGTTAACTGATTCACATGATTACGTGTTGATTAGGGTTTGAGTGTATCATGGCCATGTGTCTGAGAGGAACCTCTGAGCTAGCATACCAGCTTCCCTACCTCGAGTTATAGTTTATTATCGGTTTCACATGATAGCTTTCACATGCTAGGTTATTTGTTAGTTATCTGTTTCATAACATGAAAAGCATATCATATATGTTAAAGTTTTGTATTGTTCATATACATTGCTTTTATGTTATTCATGTTTTATTAAACTTGACATTTCGTGGCTGGGAGAACTCGGAGTTACTCCCCACTGACTGTGGCTTCCGTGTTTATATTTAATGCGGTCGAACAGGTGGTGATGCATACTTTGGGTACATTGACGAGCTAGCGAGCGAAGTATTTACCTTGGACCTATATTCGGTTCTTAGATTGTATATTATTATACACTCTTTTATTTCCGTATTTATACGGGAGATATGTCTCCCGTCTTGTATATTTCTTTTGTAGAATATTATTTCCGTTTTGTAATGACCCTTTTTATTTCAGACACCTTCATTATGTATTTAAATAAATTTTTTTTCTTTCCGCAAATTTGAGGGTGTCACACAATGCCTATCAAGGATATAGGCAAGGCAACGCTTTCTCAAACTTCTATAACGAAAACACAAAAAATCACCCATTTTTGTCCTACAAAAGTACCAACGTTCAAAATCCCCACCAACAAATCCAACAACCATTCATACCACCCCAACAAAAGCCTTACAATCCACCTGGTTTTCAAAACCAGAGACCTTCATTCCAACCTAACTTCAATCAACCATACCAAAATCAAACTCAACACCAACCACCTCAAATTCAAGGCCAACCAAATGACTCAAGTTTGAGCAAAATTGAATCCATGCTTCTACAAGTTGTTCAAAAACAGGATTCAATGTTTGCTCAATTTCAAAAGAGTGATCAAGCCAAAGATGCTGCCATCAAGATGCTTGAAACTCAAATGGCCCAATTGGCTACCTCTATTACCCAAAGAAAACAAGGCCAACTCCCACCTCATGGTGAACAACCGAGGGACACCGCAAATGCTATCACCCTTAGGAGTGGTTGCACTTATACGAAACCTAAGTAACACAAAGAACCAACAGTTGAGCCTTCACAAGTAGAAAGCCAAAAAGAAACCCAACCATCCACCGCTAAGGAAGCGGAAGACAAATCTGAAAAGAAGGGTGAACTTGAATAGGAACTCATCAAAATTCAAGTTCTATTTCCCCAGCGTTTGAGGAGAAATCATAAGGAAACCCAATTCGGTAAATTCATGGAAGTTGTCAAAAACCTCCAAGTAACGGTTTCCTTCACTGAATTAATCACTCAAATCCCTTCTTACACGAAATTCATGAAGGATATTCTAACAAAGAAGAGGACTCTGGATGATGTTGAGATCATCGCATTCACCGCCGAATGCAGTGCGCTATTGCAAAATAAGTCCCCTCCTAAGTTAAAAGATCCTGGTAGTTTCTCTATACCTTGCACTATAGGCACCTACACTATTGATAAAGCTTTATGCGATCTAGGTGCTAGTGTAAGCGTTATGCCCTATTCCATTTGCGAAAAATTGAATATGGGAATTCTGAAATGTACAAGTATCACCTTGCAAATGGCAGATCGTTCTCTAAAACAACCTATGGGAGTTTTAGAAGATGTACCTGTTAGAGTAGGAAAGTTTTTCATTCCGGTCGATTTTATAGTGTTAGATATGGCAGAAGATTCGCAAATCCCTATCATTCTAGGAAGGCCATTTCTACACACTGCGGGAGCAGTAATCGATGTCAAGAATGGAAAATTGACATTGGAAGTAGGTGATGATAAAGTCACCTACAACTTAAACAGTGCAATGAAGAGCCCTATGCTTGAAGAGCCTTGCTGTTTTCTGGACATTGTCGACTCAATCGTTGATGAATCTCTGTACCCATCAATAATTGAGGATCCTTTAGAAGCAATTTTATTGTTAGAGGATATCTCTGAGAATGACAATTTTGAGATCAGTGAGCTGGAAAGGGACTTGACTGGTAAAGAGATACAGTCTGAAGAAGTTGAGGAGTTCATAAGTTTAATTGATGCCCCTGCCAAGGCAGAAGTACATAAACCTGAACTTAAACCTCTTCCCTCAAATCTAAAATATGCTTTTTTAGATGAGTCTGAATATTACCCAGTCATAGTGAGTGCTCTCCTAGATGAAAATCAGTTAAACTCGCTATTGACTATCTTGAGAAAACATTAAAAGGCAATAGGTTATAAACTTGAAGATCTCACAGGCATAAGCCCCGACTTTTGCATGCATAGAATCAACTTAGAAGAAGGCCAAAGACCTTGTGTTCAAGGTCAACGCCGTCTTAATCCCAACATGCAAGAAGGAGTTAAAGCTGAAGTTATGAAATTACTAGATGCTGGCATAATCTATGCAATTTCTGACTCAAAATGGGTTAGCCCTGTCCAAGTTGTTCCCAAGAAAGGAGGAACAACAGTAGTCAAAAATGAGAAGAACGAGCTCATCCCCACAAGGATTGTGACGGGATGGCGTATGTGCATTGACTAATGGAAGTTGAACCAATCAACTAGAAAAGATCACTATCCTCTGCCCTTCATTGATCAAATGTTAGAGAGGTTAGCTTGGCACAAATATTTCTGTTATTTAGATGGTTACTCAGGATTTTTCCAAATTCCTATCCACCCTGAGGACCAAGAGAAAACCACCTTCACCTGTCCCTATGGCACTTTTGCTTATCGCCGAATGCCATTTGGCTTGTGTAATGCACCTGCAACTTTCCAGCGTTGCATGAATAGTATCTTTTTCGATTTTGTTGAGACTATCATGGAAGTATTCATGGACGACTTTAGCGTCTATGGCATTTCCTTCGATAATTGTTTGACAAATCTGTCGGAAGTGCTAAAACGCTGTGAAGAAGTAGACCTTGTTCTCAACTGGGAAAAGTGTCACTTCATGGTGAACGAAGGTGTAGTTTTAGGACACATCATTTCTGAAAGAGGTATTGAAGTGGATCGAGCTAAGATCCAAGTTATTGAACAACTGGCACCACCTGCTAATGTAAAAGGAATCAGGAGTTTCCTTGGCCACGCCGGTTTCTACCGACGGTTTATTAAAGATTTTTCTAAAATAGCCAAGCCCCTGACTGAGCTCCTTTTTAAGGATGCGCCTTTTAATTTCACGAAGGAATGCCTTGAGGCATTCAACAAAACCAAACGCGCTCTAATCACCGCACCTATAATCCAGTCACCTGATTGGAATCTTCCATTTGAACTTATGTGCGATGCGAGTGATTACGCCGTTGGAGTTGTTTTGGGGCAAAGAAAGGAAAAGTTCCTTCATGCTATTTACTATGCTAGTAAAACGTTAGATCCTGCCCAAATCAACTATGCCACTACTGAAAAAGAACTTCTTGTCATTGTCTATGCCTTAGACAAATTCCGTTCTTACCTTATAGGATCGAAAGTCATTGTTTACACTGACCATGCTGCTTTGAAATATCTACTTTCGAAGAAAGAGGCAAAACCTCGGCTTATCCGATGGATTTTACTCCTTCAAGAGTTTGATCTAGAGATCCGGGATAAGAAAGGAGCAGAAAATGTAGTCGCTGACCATCTTTCAAGGATAAGAGTAACTGAAATAGGACTGCCAACACCCATTAATGATTCGTTTGCTGATGATTCATTAATGGCGATTACTGACTCTTCTCCTTGGTATGATGATATGGCCAACTTTCTCGTCAGTCGACAGCTACCTTCTGACCTTTCTTATAACCAAAGGAAGCGATTTTTGCATGATGCAAAATTCTTCGTTTGGGATGACCCTTATCTTTTCAAGCAATGTTCGGATGGTCTTTATAGACGATGTATCTCTCAGTGGGAAGTTAAAGGAGTTTTAGAAGGATGCCACTCATCTGCTTATGGTGGTCATCATGGTCCGTCCAAGACCGTAGCCAAAGTCTTACAATCCGGGTTTTTCTGGCCCTCGATGTTTAAAGATTCAAAAGATTTTGTTATGGCTTGTGACGCTTGTCAACGAATGGGTCAAATATCGAAGAAACGTGAGATGCCTCAAAATGGCATATTAGAAGTTGAAATATTCGATGTCTGGGGTATTGACTATCAAGGACCATTCCCTTCTTCTAACGGAAATCGTTACATCTTAGTCGTTGTTGACTATGTTTCCAAGTGGGTAGAAGCAATCGCCACTGTAACACCCCGGCCCAAACCTTGGGTCGGGAGCGGTCACTCATGATAGCTCTCCAGGCTGTGTACATGGCCCACAGATCAACACGGGTCCTTTCCAGCGCATTTTGTCCTCACTCATGCGCATCCCGGGAACCTTCCCAGGAGGTCACCCATCCTAAGACTACTCTCAGTCAAGCACGCTTAACCTTTGAGTTCTTTTGCATGGATGACCAGAAAAGAAAGTGCACTTTGTGGATATGAGTAGTACTTTCAATCCTTTTAAGCACTAGTCATCTAAGCCTATCAATGGACCTCTTCAAATAACGTGGGGTGTTACAATCACCCCCACTTGAAGAACGCAACGTCCTCGTTGCGCCTGGGAGCATAACCGCTAACCCAGAATCCTCCCCAGCTAGGTGGGTGATCACAATGGAGCGTATAACAACTGCCTCCATCACCACACGGTCGCAGGGTTGCTCTGATACCATTTGTAACACCCCGGCCCAAACCTTGGGTCGGGAGCGGTCACTCATGATAGCTCTCCAGGCTGTGTACATGGCCCACAGATCAACACGGGTCCTTTCCAGCGCATTTTGTCCTCAGTCATGCACATCCCGGGAACCTTCCCAGGAGGTCACCCATCCCAAGACTACTCTCAGTCAAGCACGCTTAACTTTTGAGTTCTTTTGCATGGATGACCAGAAAAGAAAGTGCACTTTGTTGATATGAGTAGTACTTACAATCCCTTTAAGCACTAGTCATTTAAACTTATCAATGGACCTCTTCAACAAATGTGGGGTGTTACAATGTGTAAATATAGACAAATAAAGATGTCGAGTTTTGAAATTGTTGTTACGTAATTGACTCGTGTTTAATAATTATTTTACGGTAATTGATTAAATATAATTAACGATTAAGTTAATTACAACAAATATCTAGATATTAGGATTATTGTATCAAAAGTAATGAAAATATCAAGGGCTATTAGAGGGGCAAGAGCCGTGTGGGAAGGTGAGTAATCGGGTCTGATTTTGCTCGATTTGCGTAATTTCCGTTAACTGATCGATAAAGTAACAAATATCTAAGATATTTGTATTAGTTTAATCGAAACAATTAAAATATCCAATTGTGAGTGGAAAACGATGACATGGGCGTGTGACTCATGCCAAAGTCGAGTTTCGATTTTGTTGCGCGTTTACGAGCCGTGGAATAGTTAAATGACGTTCGGTTAAAACCGTAAACGTTATTCTTTAATTTCCGAATAAATTCAAAATAATTATATTAAATTATGATAAATCTTAATAAATCTAAATAAAAATAAATAAAAAATATTATTTTTTTAAAAAAAATTTCGGTCTTCAAACTTATGAACCGAGTCGGGAAAAGTCAACGAAAGTCAAAGTCGACTTAAAATTCGAGAAAAGTCAAAAATGACTTAGAAGTCAAGAAAAGTTTATGACGACTTAAAAGTCAAGAAAAAGTCAATGACGACTTTAAAAAGTCAAGGAAAAGTCAAAGACGACTTAAAAATCAAGAAAAGTCAAAGATGACTAAAAACGGTCTTTTCATGAAATCTCCCAGAAATTCCAAATACGAACGCGGAATTTCAAAATACGGCTCGGAACAAAAATTCCTATTTTAAAACTTAAGTTCTACTGAAAAGTGTTAGTAAATATTTTCACTATAAAAATTGGGTACTTTTCGGGTTGTAACAACCCGAAATAGGAACTTTTCTATTGTAACATATTCCTATTGTAGATATTTTCACTATAAATATTCCTATTGTAACAACCCGAAAAGTACCCAATTTTTATAGTGAAAATATTTACTAACACTTTTCAGTAGAACTTAAGTTTTAAAATAGGAATTTTTGTTCCGAGCCGTATTTTGAAATTCCGCGTTCGTATTTGGAATTTCTGGGAGATTTCATGAAAAGACCGTTTTTAGTCATCTTTGACTTTTCCTTGATTTTTAAGTCGTCTTGACTTTTCCTTGACTTTTTAAAGTCGTCATTGACTTTTTCTTGACTTTTAAGTCGTCATAAACTTT
The DNA here is from genome assembly GCA_022085475.1 of Heliosperma pusillum. Classification (NCBI taxonomy): domain Eukaryota; kingdom Viridiplantae; phylum Streptophyta; class Magnoliopsida; order Caryophyllales; family Caryophyllaceae; genus Heliosperma; species Heliosperma pusillum. The sequence continues at coordinate 259 of JAIUZE010031905.1, read as the reverse complement.
TCTTGACTTCTAAGTCATTTTTGACTTTTCTCGACTTTTAAGTCGACTTTGACTTTCGTTGACTTTTCCCGACTCGTCTAGTAAGTTTGAAGACCGAAACTTTATTTAAAAAAATAATATTTTTAATTTATTTTTATTAAGATTTATTATGATTTATCATAATTTAATATAATTATTTTGAATTTATTCGGAATTTAAAGAATAGCTTTTACGGTTTTTAACCGAACGTCATTTAACTATTCCCGACGCATCGTAAAGC
>JAIUZE010031902.1:0-10456 GCA_022085475.1 Heliosperma pusillum | reverse complement strand
AGGACACACTTGTCCATGACGGACCTCAACCATGAGTCCTTACCCAAGGTTGCAACGTTTGATGATGTTGACATTTTGCGAATATGGTAACTACAACAAAAAGAAATATATAAACATTCATTGTTAATTTACTTGAAAAAAATTTTAACAAGTTTAGCATTCATATAATGACCTCTCACTAAATTATATAAATGATTCCAAGACCCATTTTTAAATAAAAATAGTCATCGCATGCTACCTTTATCTAGAAATGGTAAGTCATTACTTGACTAATTCTACCCTTAGAACTCTTGGTTGAAGGATTTCAACTAAATCCATCTCCTAGTCCCAAGATAACGCTTATCTCGTTGAGTCCAATCCAATTTTAGCTTGTGATCGTATCACCCTACTTACCCGAGGTAAAAAGGGACCCACGAGCGTGGTAGCCCTAATGAACACGGGATTCATAGGTGTTACTAATTGGTAAGGCTAATCTCAATTTTTAAATATTTGAGAGATCTTGTCAATTTAGTTATTAATTCCCTATAAGTGAACTAAGTCGGTGAATTGTGAATAACGTTGAATTGACAATAACGGTAAATAAAATGCATGTGTGACGATTTTGGCATGAGCGGAAATAAAGCAAGCAACCAAGCAACGGAAAAATCCTAGTATGGCCACCTAGCTAATCAAATTAACTAGATAATTACAAATTCGGAAACAAACTCCTTGGTCCCTTGCCTCTTCACTTGGAACACCTTCCAAAATGGCACCGTCTTGAGGGAGTCACCGGTCTTCATAAAAATAATTACAAATATACAAATATACAAATTCCTATTATACATTTATTCTATAAAATAAAATTATTAAGTTATACAAACCGGCGATACAAGATCGCAATAAAATTACAACCAAACCGTTATTCCCTTACATTACGGGTAATAACGATTAAAAATAACTAGGCCATACTAGGTACAAAATTTGCATAAATTATTAAATAAATGACATTCATTCATTCAACCATAAATAAAATAAATTGCTTCAAAATTCATGCCAAAATCGCCCTAAACACATTCATGCTCATTGTAGCTCGATTTTACGGGATTTATTGATTTTTAACCATTAAAAATCAATATCAACATTTAAATCTCATTTAAATTCAAAATAATTAACTAAACTATTTTAAAACTCAAAATTATTCCCTACTAATATTGTTGGTCATTAATTAGATCGATTTGATTTCATTTGCTAAATATAACGGTTTAATCATAACAATTATGAAATAAACCCAAAATAAAATATAAACATCATAAAAATTTGAAACCAAAAATTTTGTACATTCTGGAACATTTCCAGGACTCCAGAAATAAAAAACATTTGCTCAAATATTTAAATTAATTTTATGACCAAATAACTTTGTATTTAATGGTTTTATAAAATAAAAATCATTAAATATAGTAAAATTTTTATGACCAGAAAAGGACGTTTCAATTTTATGAACATTATAATCTCATATTATCGACTTTTATCGTATAAAAATCAATAAACATGCAATACTTAATTAAAAGTCATGAAATTTTACATACAATATTTAAGACATGAATGTGAGATCATATTAAAATTTCATGGCCATAATCAACATGCAACTATTTTTTAGTTAACTTTTAACTCATAAAATGCATGTTAACTCGGTTTAAAAGCCAAAAATCAAAATAAATAGCACATTAATCCCTAAAATCACGAAATTTGACCACAAACATTTTGAGGTCAGTAGGTATACATGCACAAAAATTTTCGTCAGAATCATATTTTAACTCAAATTTTTGATTTATTAGTTATCATATAACATTAATAAAAAAAATGTCCAAAATGAACATGCATGCTACAAGCTAGCTCTGATACCACATGAAAGTCCATAGACCTTAATTAGACTCCTCTAATTAGTTACCAAATTACTTGTTAATTTAGTATTTAATGATCTATGTAACATGTATGCAAATATAAAGACATTTATATAAAAGAAGAAATTTCCTCACATTGATATGGAAATTAAATGGGCACAACAAGAACTCCTTCTTGTTGTTCTTGAGCTACAAATATGGATGAACAAAAACAATCTTCAAAATAGAAGACCTCCTTCAAGTTGCACCAAGATGATACCAAATAATCTACCCTTATTATTAACTAGATAATAAGATAGATATTACACTACTAATATTAGAATATATTAATGCACTAGTAATACTTAGTAAATATTAGTATTATGAGAGTTTTAGTGAGAAGAAGAGTTTTTGAGAGATGTATGAAAAATAAGCAAGAATGAACAAATGAAATGAACAACCATATTGCCCTTATAGAGACTATATGGCCGGTCATGGTAGCCTCACAAGAGACTAAATTTGCTTATTTTAATTCACATGCAAAGTGGTGGAGTGTAGTGTTGAGTAAAATGATTTTAGGTTTACTATTCATGTCATAATCATATGTTACTTGTGAGTATGAATAAGAGCAATCATCATCACTTCCCACTACACCATAACCGGCCATGTCAGGCCTTACTTGGTCCATTTTGATTTTTGATATTTGTCCCACAAATACTTATTAATTATATGCTTAATTATCTTATATAATTAAGTGTTAATTTGATCATATCACATTTATATGACACAAATTAATAAATAATACGTACTTAACATTTTAAGTAATATTTTACCATTATATCAATATATAATGGGTCCCACAATGCTTAGTTAATTTATTTTACAATTCTTTGTAAATATAATTAACTAATTGCCTCTATCTCAAAACCTCAACTATTTTATTAATTTAACGATTAATTACTAAGTTAAATCTTATTTAATTATATTAAAATAAGATATAAATTTATTAGTCAATTATCGCATAATTGAAAAATAAACTTAATCGAATTTGAGTTCTTAACTCAATTTCTAACAATTAACTCTCGTACATATCGAATATATGTAATGGACTAATTAACTGTATCATATACAAATAATTAGTTACTATTTGGATTTCATCTTATAGGTGTGACCGAAAGGGATCAGTTGATCACCGCCGTCATACGACAATAACGTCAAACACTAGTCAGCCAACCGTTATTGATTTACGTTAATCAACTGACTAATCATATATATAGTCAATAAATATCCCAATTATATTCTTTAATAAGATTTATTATGTGACGCTATATTGTGGAGGACATCTACTCCAACAAGGACATGGCTGTCACATACTCACATGTCTCGGTCAAGACAAAGACATGCCAGCTACCTTGGCTAGACAACAAGAAGACCTTGGCAAGCCATGACAAGGACTTGTTAAGCCCAAGACAAGGACATGGCAGTCCTTGTCTAGGCCAAAATGGTTGTCTCGGTTTTTGACAGTCCATTGGACTATTGTATGCTAGCTTTTTGTTGTCCTCTCTTTTGTATTGCTTTTATTACATTGTCCTTTTGTACTCTAATTTGTAGCCTTAGAATCTTGTTTTTGTTTAAGGGCCAAGATTTATTATGAGCATCTATATAAGGAGCTCAAACCCCTTTGTAATAATCAGATTATGAAATGAATTTTTAGAGGTTTTAAAACCCTTTAGTCTTTGCTTGTGTGCTTAGACACCCATCTCTCTTTGCTCTATGCTGGAGAACCTCAAAGGGCTTCAAGCCATTGGAGCGGGGTTGAGTCCTATGCTTGTGTGCTTGGGCGAAACTACCTCGAGGCTTAGACCTGCTGTGTGATCTAGTCTAAGTCATATCCATATTCTTTCCTTTGTATAATACTCACAAAATAAGCCCTCCAAAACAACCCTTAAACTGAGATGAACAACTACTCGAGTCGAGTTTAAATTGTTGTTGATTAGTTGAGTCTTGGTTGCACTTGGTTGTGCAAAGCGGTTTCCGGGACCGTCCTATCCCTATCCCGGTTTTAGGTGTCATTTAGCTTAGGTTTTGTGTCACTTGAGCCATGCTCGAGTGGCTGCTGTTGGGGCGTCATTCTTGGCATGAAATCAGCCCCTTTGGGGGAAATTTCAGTGCAGAAAGTGACAATTTTTTTTTTCAAATCGATCGTCATTCCGAGTACTATGATTTGAAAAAAAAATTATCGTATTTGGATCCCGTAACTAGGAGACACGAGTTATTGTATGTCAAAGTTTTTTTTGACCGAACAAACTTTGAGCGAACATATCTCTTGGTTACAAATTCAGAACTCGACAATCTTTATTTTAAATCGTAGTACTCGGAAAAAAGATCGAATTGAAAAAAAATCGTCACTTTCTGATCCCGTAAACACGAGTTATGGTCTCTTAAAGTTTTCTAGATCAATATTTTGGGTATTTTGGGCAAAATGGCAAATCTCGGGGTACCGTGTGAAATTTCCGATTAGAATATGATGGAGTTGCCACCAAAGTTAATGAGAGTTTGGACCCATTCGAATTCATTGTGCACTCTAGTCAATAAAGCACAAAGCAACTTCGAATTATAATGCTTGAAGCTAGACCTGACAAACGGGTCAATCGGGTCGGGTTCGGGTCGGGTCAGTTCGGGTCTCTCGTTGATTTCGGGTTAATTCGGGTCAGGTCGGGTCATTTTGGGTTTCGGGTTTGTTTCAAGTATTTTGTCGGGTCCGTTTCGGGTCAACCGAGCCGGGTTATTTCTGTAACAACCCGAAATATACCCTATTTTTCTAGGGAAAATATTAACGGACACTTTTCAGCAGACTTAAGTTTTTAAAATAGAATTTATTGTTTCGAGTCGTATTTTGAAATTCGGCGTTCGTATTTGGAATTTCTGAGAGATTTCATGAAAATCCCGTTTTTAGTCATCTTTGACTTTTCTTGACTTTTAAGTCGTCTTTGACTTTTTCTTGACTTTTTAATGTCGTCATTGACTTTTCTTGACTTTTAAGTCGTCATAACCTTTTCTTGACTTTTAAGTCATCTTTGACTTTTCTTGACTTTTAAGTCGACTTTGACTTTCGTTGACGTTTTCCGACTCACCTCGTAATTTTAAAGACCGAAATTTTATTTTGAAAAATAATAAATTTAATTTATTTTTATTAAGATTTTTTTGAATTTATGATAATTTAATATAATTATTTTGAATTTATTCGGAATTAAAGAATAACTTTTACGGTTTAATCCCGAACATCATTTAACTATTCCCGAGTCATTTTAAATCCCGAAACAAACCCGAAACTCGACTTTGGCATGAGTCACACGCCCCATGTCATCTTTTTCCACTCACTTTAGATATTTTCATTCTTTCGATTAAATTAATACAAATATCTAAGATATTTGTTACTTTATCGATCCGTCAGTTACATTACGCAAATCGAGTGTAAAATCAGACCCGGTTCTACCGAGTCCACACGGTCTTCCCACCAATCTTAGGCCTTGATTATGGTCATTTCTTTTGTTACAATAACATAATATCTTGATTGATAAATTGATTTAATTAACTAATATTTTAATCAATTACCGAATATATTTAGTTAAACCGAGTCACTTCTGTAACACACAATTTCAAAACCGATCATCATTTTTTCTCTATATTACAAGGCTACTAACCCATACCCACCAACAACTTTTCATTTTACATAAATCAACTAAGATCAAAATTAAGCGTTATTCATCGTTCTTCCTTCGGTCTTGTCGTTTCTTCCATTGTTCTGTCGTTCTGAGCAAAAATCATCACACACCTTTCGAATTTGTCTTATTCAAATCGTCCTAACTTATATTTCTAGAATCTCTCTTCGCTCTCCATCTTCAAAGTTACGGTTTTATTTCAATTCCGTCAAAATCGTTTTCAAGACTTTAATTATGGAAAATCATATTTTAAGTTCTAATAATGTTTTCTTGTCATTTCTTATAGGGGAAGATTTGAAGACGAGTTTGGTGACTCGTATATCTTAGGAGAAGACTAGAAGACGGGTTTCTTAGTTCTTAGTTCTTATTATTTTGGTGCTACTTGATTTTAGCTAGCTAAGGTAACGATTCCGAGTTACTCGACGAATATATGTTACATAGTCTTTGTTTCTTTGGTTTTTGTTTAGTGTTCTTGACATATTTGATGATTGTTCATAATCATGATTTTTTGTATGCATGATGGATGAATTGGATGTTTAAAATGGATGTTGTTAATTAAAATCATGTTGGAAATAATTTGGTGTTTGTTGTTGGGGAAAACCGTGTAGGGTGGCTGAATAAGGGCTGGAAAACCGACCCAAACCGGCCGGTTCAGGCCTGGTTCAGGCCGGTTCAGGCTGGTCCAGCCAGGTCTGGGTTGGTCCGGGTTTTGGTCTTTGGGTTTGTGTCGATACTTGATTGTTTTGTTGTTGTTATGACGGGTTTTAAATATGTTAAGCATGCGGGAAATATTAAGAAATGGTTTTTAGTAAAGTCGATCAAAAAGCCAAAACAGCCCAAACTAGGCCGTGGGCCCAGTCCAGGCCCATGTAATGTCTCGGCCCAAATCAGCCGTGGGTCCCACTTTGGGACTTGTGACGGTTTTTGAGTTAAATGTTAATTTATCGTGTTTTGTAATATTTAGCAAGTGGGAAATGTTAATAAGTAAAATGTTTAATTAAAAAGGTTTTTCATAAAATTATTATTTCTCACATGTTAGAAATTATAATACGAGATTATAGTTTAATGTTATATCCTTTAAGTCAAGCGGGTTTTGGGTATGATATAATAATTCACATGTTAGAAGTTTTAATAAAATAACATGTAATGAATTGTTGATTTATGATCAAGTCATGTGGTAAAGATTGTTTCTAGCCGGTTTGACCAAACGGGTTTGGTCAAACTTTAAGATCTAGTCAGCCAGTTTTGACTGTGAGCCGTCGCGGGACTCGGGTCGGGGATTTGTCTTCAGGTAAGGTTTTATTTTAATGAATGAATGAATGAGCCTTAGTAGATATGAGGCGATATGATAGTTGAATATGATTTATATGCAAGTAGTCACATGATAGGATGTTTTTCCCGTGACTGTTTAATTATATGGTTGGTGTCGTGTTGAATAAGTACCCATAGAGAATTATGAGTATATGGCGTCTTGACCATTCTAATTCTAAATGAGTATCTTGGACCATGACATTGATAGGACCGTACTATCTTTAACGAGCATATGGAGTTTGCGGCTTGATAGCTTCTGTGTCCCGGCTTGGTGGGTTTATATCCAAGTCGGGGTATGGCTGCCATTGTTTCCACTTTGGGAAATGGAGCCAGTTTAAGTACTAGCCAACCCCTTTGATGGATCTTCTTAGGGTGTACTCATGTGATGGTATCATGGGTCTTGGATGCGATGGATCTTTGCATTTTCTAGGATCCTGCGCCGGACAGTCTAGGGTTTTAGGTTGAGTCGTTTTATCTGGGACATGTTATAGGGTAACTCTGAGCTAAGATATGTGCTTTGGATCTGGGCCATGTTATTAGTTAACGCTGAGCAAGATGTGTGCTTGGTATTTGGCCATGTTATTAGCGGAACGCTGAGCCATAAAATATTTAAGTAATCCTACCTCGTGGTATTAGACTCTGGTGTGAGTTTTAAGAAGTTAGTTTGCTATTGACTGATGTACTAGAACTTATGCCTGTTTGTAGACGTATTGGTCTTTCATGTTTGTATGATTCTATGAGTTCTAGAAGGTGAGATGCAAGCCGGCTAGGATTGATAGAGTTTGGATTACCGATTGTTAACTGATTCACCTGATTACGTGTTGATTAGGGTTTGAGTGTATCATGGCCACGTTACAGGGTAACCTCTGAGCTAGCATACCAGCTTACCTACCTCTTGTTATAGTTTATTATCGGATTCACATGATAGCTTTCGCATGATAGGTTATATGTTAGTTAATTGTTTCATAACATGAAAAGCATATCATATATGTTAAGGTTTTGTATTTTCCATATACATTGCTTTTATGTTATTCATGTTTTAGTAAACTCGACATTTCGTGGCTGGGAGAACTCGGAGTTACTCCCCACTGACTGTGGCTTCCGTGTTTATATTTAATGCGGTTGGCAGGTTTGTGATGCATACATTGGGTACATTGACGAGCTAGCGAGCGAAATATTTACCTTGGACCTATATTCGGTTCTTAGATTGTATATTATTATACACTCTTTTATTTCCGTTTTTATACGGGAGATATGTCTCCCGTCTTGTATAATTCTTATGTATAATATTATTTTCCTTTTGTTATGAACCTTTTTATTTAAGACACCTTCGTTATTTATTTAAATTATTTTTTTTCTTTCCGCAAATTTGAGGGTGTCACAGTTGGTATCAGAGCTATTTTGCTCCCGACGCACGTTTGTGTACCCTTGCATAAATAACTTGACCGTAATAAAATAATAAACTTGTGAGATAGAATGGTAGGATGGGTAGATTAGGATTTATGTTGTAGTCTCTTTGTGCTTGCTAAATGATAAGTACTAATATGTGTTTTCTGTTGCAAGATGCCTCCGAGAATTGACAACACAATCTTAGCAGCTCTTACTGTTATTATTCAAAATCAGCAAAATCAACAAGCAAATCCTATTCCTGACCGTGAGAGACACGGAAGTTGTACATGGGTTGCTTCACAACTATCTAGGAGCCAAGCCAAAACCTATGATGGTGAAGGGGATCCCGTCGAACTTTCTGAATGGATTCGAGAAATGGAGAAGAACTTTTCTCTTTATGATGTTCTTGAAGCGGATAAAGTCCGTCTTGCTTCCCATTTCTTAGTGAAGGAAGCTGATCAGTGGTGGTCACTTACTAGCCCTACTTCTAAGTTAGAACCAGATTTTGGGTGGACTCGTTTCCGTGAACTATTGGAGGCGAGGTTCTACCCGGATGAATTGAGACTGCAGAAACTGAAAGAATTCATGGACTTCAAACAAGGAGTTCTCTCAGTTCAGAAGTTCACAACCAAGGTCAACGAGTTGGCTCATTATGCCACTCGGCTTATTTCAAGGGAGGAAGACAAGGCCTTCTTTTACCTAGGAAAGCTTTCTCCTGAGGTGAAGGGCAAGATCAGTAGGGGTGCTACTTCCTTTGTCTCTATTTACAATGATGCCATATGGGCAGAGAGTTCTATTTGGGAGATTGCCGACGAGGCTCGTTCCTCGTATGTTGCTCCTAATTCTTATGGCAAGAGACCATTATATTCTATTTCTCGACCTTCCTTTTCTTCCTCTTTTCCAAACAAGAGGAGAAACTTTCAGAGTGGACAAGCAAATCAGAGAAATCGTCCATTCGTTCCAAGCAACAACAACGATCTTCAGGGTCGTATCTGTTTTAGGTGCAAGGTGCCTAGACATCCCGGTATGGGCTGTTTCAATCAGCCAATTGTGTGCTATGCTTGTCAGAAACCGGGACACCAAGCTAATGTATGTCCTGATAGGAAGAAGAAAGCTTCTACACCAGCTATTTCTGGGAGACCGAAAGGTCGAATTTTCATCATGAGCCGCGCTGAGGCCGATGCTCAACCAGACATTGTGACTGGTATGTTTTCAATTTAAGAAATACCGTGTTTAAATTATCCGGGAACGTCTTTGTCTTTTAGTGCAATGAGACTATCCGATAAAATACCTCTCAAAGCTTTAGTTGGAGAAAGTACTCCTATATCTTTACCGTCCGGAGATGTGTTTTCATGCTCTTATCTTCATTCGGACATGCCTATATCAATAACGGATCTACTTTTCCGGCTAATATCTTTCTTTCTTTCCTCTTTCTATTCGATTTATTCTTTCGAATATTCCGTTCCTTCTATCGAGTATCATCTCTTATAGATAAATTATTAGAAGCTTTAGTTAGAAATTTTAAGCGTAGATAGTAGAGTCATTACCTTTACTATAAATTTTTGAGCTAAAAGTTTTTGGAAATGTTTTATGATTTCAAGTATTTTACCGTCAAGGAGTGTTGAGACTTGTTATTGGAGACGTTCGATAACTAGTTTTCTCATTTATTGATGCGAAAATGTATCTTTTAAGTTTTTGACTTGGGACGTCGATGTTCTTAACTGCAGACGAGAACCTTCCGTTCCATTGATAAGACCCTGTATTTTTAATACAAGTATATTTTTAACAATTTTGAGATAGACCTACATATATGTCACATTACTTCTTCTAAGTTTTGAGGACGAAACTTTTTAAAAGGAGGGGTGATTGTAACAACCCGAAATATACCCTATTTTTCTAGGGAAAATATTAACGGACACTTTTCAGCAGACTTAAGTTTTTAAAATAGAATTTATTGTTTCGAGTCGTATTTTGAAATTCGGCGTTCGTATTTGGAATTTCTGAGAGATTTCATGAAAATCCCGTTTTTAGTCATCTTTGACTTTTCTTGACTTTTAAGTCGTCTTTGACTTTTCTTGACTTTTTAAAGGTCGTCATTGACTTTTCTTGACTTTTAAGTCGTCATAAACTTTTCTTGACTTTCAAGTCATTTTTGACTTTTCTCGACTTTTTAAG
>JAIUZE010031901.1:0-15146 GCA_022085475.1 Heliosperma pusillum | reverse complement strand
TTACATGTTATAGAGTGAATGTTAGTGATTAATTAGCAATCTTACTATGATTTGAATGCTCATATGCCAATTAGAATACTCATCTCTACTTTATGCTAAAAACTCATGCTTAATGGTAGTATAATGCTTGAATCCATGCTTTATACTTTGAACTTATGCTCTTATTGTGTTATTCTAGCATTAGTACCTTTAAGTAGTGCCCAAACTCAAGATTCAAGTGTAATGTTGCTCAAAATCTTAGTGAAATATTGTTATGCTTAAAAACATCAATTTGTGCTCAAAAATGGCATGATAATGTTTCACTTATGAAATTATGCTTGAATTTGTGACTCTTGCATGAAAGCCTAGTTATTCTAACAATTATGCTATCAATTTGGTTTATTGATGAAGGTTTTAATACTAAATTTCTATCTGTAGCAAATGGCCGCCGCAAACTTAAGTCTTGAGGAGATCAAAGAGGGCCAAGAACTACCAACCAAGGGGAAAAGTCGTGCGGCCCGGTGACCTGGACGTCGGACCTGTTAGCCGCCGCCACTCCACCCGCGCCATCACGGAGGCCAAGGTGATGCATTGCATCCCGCTTTTCCGATGTGGAGTCTAGTTCTCGTCAAGAAATTTGGCAAAGTTGCGTTATTACTCAAGAGAAAAGGTATGAGAGCTACCAAATTCCGTGATATTTTCTTCTTGTAAAAGGAACTCAGGGCCAGCGGTGTAGGAAGCAGGGTGCAACTGGTTTATGACCTCGAGAAGGGGCGAGGACCATCTCTATGACGACTGTATGAACGTAATTATAAGACCTACCCCCAATGGAATTGACCCTTGATAATTCTTGAGGTCAGTTTGAGATGCAAAGATCTAGGCAAAAAGAATTTATTCCTAAAGTTCGGTTTTCGATTGGTTCAACAAATTTGACTATAGTATGGATCTAGGCAGACTTGTGCTCGGCCCAATTCGGTCTCACCCACAGGGACACTATTACTTCACCTCCCGAAGGCTTTGATATTAGCCATGTTTGGAACACCATTTCTACTTATCCTGTTTCTCGTTGGGACCATATCCCACACCAACACATACATCATCCCGCCATTAGAATCTGGCAAAGATTCGTGGGATGGACCTTCTTGGGTCGTGTTGAGCCTCATTTGGTGAGACGGGTAGAGTTAGATATTTTAGGAGGGTTCTTGAATGTAAATGGTGATGAACCGTGGTCGATTAGCATTCCTTACTATTTTGCTGTTCAATTGACTAAAGCCACTAATCCAAAGAACACTGGCATTGTTTATGGAGGCCTTATCACTCACCTTGCTACACGAGTTTGTGGTTTTAACCAAGCCACCACTGACCTCCAGGCATTGACTACACCTCCCACCGAGATGGGAAATGGGTTGTATTATGATTACTTTGTGCAGCCTAATTGGTTTCGTGTCTCTAACCCCTATATGATATGGAGGATAGCTGGCCGTGATTCGGTCAAGTTGACCGCTGAGGTGAACCAGATTCCATTGCTTAGCCAGCGCCCTCGACTTCAGGAGGGTGAGGCCATCTTACCTCGTCCCACTTATTTTCTTCCTGTTGGGGATATTACCCCCGATGACCCCCCTGTTCAGATTAGATCCCGCCGCCCCGAGGTAGGATCATCCTCTCAGTCGACCCACGCTACTGGCGACGTGACTGCCATGTTTGAAGCCTTTACCATGTCCATTGATAGAGTCCAGTCAGACCAGCAGCTTGCTCTGCACCCCATTTATGATCACTTTGCGAGGCAAGGTGTGATTAGACTTGAGAGCCCCCACCTGTCTTTCTATATTTGGCCCGAATGGGGGTATGGTACTGCTTATGATGCAGGTGTGCATCAGACCGGGCCTGATTATTGTGGTACTGACTATGGCGTCAAAAGTTTTGGAGGATATGGAGGTGATTTTAGTGGTCACCAAGTAGATGAGTACCAGTCCTTTGGAGCCAGCAACCCTACCGGGATCGTTGCTTCTAGTAGTAGTTATTATTCTGCAGATGATACCTACTACACAGATGCTTCTGGATCCGCATCCGAGCCGCCTCCTTAAGAGAGGAGAGGCCGTAGATGGTGGTCTTTGAGATGAGATGATAACAAGCTCCCCTTGTTTATACTAGCTTGGGGGAGGCTAGACATTTTGTAAGCTTTTCTTTCTTTCTTTTATTTTTAGCATTTTTAGTTTTCTTTTTAGCCCTTTTTCCCATTAGAATTTCATCTTTTTTCTCTGTTCTATGTGCTACCAACCGTTTCTCGGTTTGCTTCTATTATAATTGCATGCACATTGAGGACAATGTGAAATTTTAGCTTGGGGGAGGATTTGCATTTAGGACTTACTGCATTTAGGATTGCATTTAGATTTTTACTTTTCTCATTAGCTTATTTTCTTCTAATTTTATTAGTTTATTTTTAGTTTATTTTTTCCTTGTTTGTTTTTATCATTTTGAAAATCTAAAAAAATCAAAAAATCAAAAAGACAAAAAGAAAAGATCATTTCCATCTTACATTTCTCAATTTATAGTTTTTATAAGCTGATGTTTCATTATGTTATGAGGAATTGTGCATTCATGGGGATGTCTTAATGTCTTATGAGGAATTGTGCATTCATGGGGATGTCTTGTACACAGTAGCTAGAACGTTGCATTTGGACTTAATTAAGCTTGATCTTGGCTTTGGCAAGCTACTCATATTGTAAGGTAAAGCCTCCAGTGGTCGGCACATCTGAACCCGATCCCAGTTTAGGAGTGAGTAGTTTCTCCTTATAGTCTGTGTCACATCAAAACGCATAAGTATGGTTTTTATTCCATTTTCTATAAGTATTACTATCATGATCTACATTTTGAAGCCATTTACTCTTGTTCACATTTCGCATTGCCCAAAAACACCCTTCTTTCTAGCTACATTACATTACTGCCTACCCTTGTTGAGCTAGTAACTGACTATATGTGTAGGGGTCTTTTGTACTTTTGCGATATTCTGATAATGCCACCATTTAGTGTGAACCTGCTGTCTCGGGGTTGTTGATTCCCGTGTTTTTCAGTGAAAGAAAATTTGAAAAGAAAAAGAAAAAAAAAGAGAGCTTTGAAAAAAAAAATGAAAGAGAAAAAGCTCAAAAGAGAAAAGAAAAGAAAAAAAAAAAAGAAAAACGCTTCCATGAATGAAAAGGAAAAGAAAGAAAATTTTTGGGAAGTCGTAACTTGATTTGTCATGTTTAATAAGCCAAAATGCTGCTTTTGGCTTTGACTATTGTTTATGGAAATTGGTATGATTTGGATTAAGTATCCCACTAAACATTTGGTTATTACTAGCTTGACTTAAAGCCCCACATGACCAAAATCGTTTGTCCACTTTCTTACCCAAATTTCTCAAGCCTCTTCTTTATTTCTCTTGGCTTCTTACATTACATTTTGATCATGATTAGTCTTACTTAATGAATTTGGATTGTCTACCATACTAGACTGCGGGCACATTCTTATAAGTTGTAGATAGGAGAGTGTCACTTCAAATTTGAACCAATATTTCCTATTTCACAAAAATTTGAGTGAAGAGTGTATCGAAAGAGTTCATAGTCAATAAGATCATGCAAAAGCTGAAAAAGTCCAAAGAATATTTTCTATGCTGCGCCGTTATGTAAATCTCAACCATGATTCGCACTTTCCTTTGCCCTTGTTGTTTCGGGTTTATGATTCATCTACTTGTTAAGAGCTTATTTTTGAGATTTGGATGATAGATTGATCATTGTTTGCTACCCTTGTCTTGGTTATGATTGTTATGTTTGCTTGAGGACAAGCAAGGGTTTAGCTTGGGGGAGTTTGATAAGCGATATTTTGTACTAATTTATCCCCCGTTTTAGCTCGATTTCTATATGATTTATGAACTTTGTTAAGTGATTAACGAGCTAATATTACTATTCAAGTTGTTTTGCGTGCTTTGTCTCGTTTTATAGGAAATGAAGCGGTTTTGCTATATTTTCTTACTTTATGCAGCAAAGGCACTAGAATACAAGTTTACGAGGAACTGAAGATAGCAATTTCATGATTGGATCACAATTCCCATTGCATCATTCCTCAAAGTCGATTGGTCTTGACTTTTGACTTAGTTTCTCAATTAAAACACAAGCCCAAGTCAACTAAAGCCTAGCCCAAGACCATTTCCGAGCTGCAAACTACCAAAACAAGGCATAGGATTCCGTGCCCAAAGAAGAAATTCGAGGAGACGAAAGAAGATCCATCAGGGTTACATACCCGATCGGATTTACCATATACCCGATCGAGTATGTACGCTGCTGAACGCCTCTTGCCTCTTCTTCTCCTAAGCTTTAATGGGGATGTTTATTGCCTTGTCTAGGGTATGAATCCGGATGGAAAAGCTTAACCTTGCATCCCTATAAAAGCCTAAGATCATCATCATCATCATCAAGAACACATTACATTAGATTACATTACATTACATTACATACCAATCATATTATCATCTCTTACATTTAGCAATTTACATACAAGTTAGATTATAGTTTATGGTTTTTTATGCAAGGTTAGACATCTTACTTCAAGCATTTTCTCTAGCACTTATCATTACATTTTGGTTGAAATTCGTTCTTATTATTTTCTCTTACATCGTTGTACTTCCATTCCCGGTAATTCTCTATCTTTTGCTTTTATTATTTTCAATACCGTTATGTTTATTTTATAATAGATTCTATCACTTTCATAAACCATGAATTATAATCTACTTAGCCTTCTTTTCGTATTATCATTGTTGTTAGTAATCCCGCATAAAAGTAATTTAGTCAAAATTAAATCATCGTTTAATATGTCTCATTTTACTTCACCTAGTCATATAATAATCATTGTAAATTTCATCATTAGAATAATAGCCAATTTAATATTGATCATGTCAATCATTTTAATATCCCTAATTCATAGTTTAATTTCCTACATCTTTTTCGTCTTAATTTATTTAATCACATAAATTAAATCTAGTAGTGTAGGATTATCATTATGTAAATATAATAAAAAAAATTGAAATATTGAAATGATTTGCTAGTTAAAATGAATTAAAAGAAGAATCGATACCAATAGAACCATCTAGTTTGTTTCTTCCTTTGGTTGTGTAAATTTCTATAACTTTGTTTAATGGACATAAACACTTGTTTGTATTAGTCAATTTCCGTCTTAGAAACGAGAGTTGGGATGGGAATTAGGACTACCAATAGGGGTTTAGTGACCTAACCAGGCCGAAAGGACGTTAGGACCCATTAAAAAGTCGGTACGAATCCGAGAGGAATAGACAGCTACAAGGCTTAGACAATCGTAGTAATTCTAATATTGGTATCAATAAAGCTTTTAAATCATTTGACAGGAATTTCTAATTCTCTATATCAATTTGATTAGATAGTTTATTTTATCGTTTTAGTTAGTTTATTATATCGTTTTATTTTATTGCCATTAGATAGTTTTTATTGTTGTTTTTATTTTATTGTTGTTAGATAGTTTTTATTGTTTTTATTAGATCATCGTAATTTTTATTGTTGTTTAGTTAGTTTATTTTACCGTCATTTTATTACCGTTCTTAGATAGTTTATTTTATTGTCATTTG
This sequence comes from Heliosperma pusillum, assembly GCA_022085475.1. NCBI lineage: Eukaryota > Viridiplantae > Streptophyta > Magnoliopsida > Caryophyllales > Caryophyllaceae > Heliosperma > Heliosperma pusillum. Next base: position 9,538 of record JAIUZE010031901.1, on the reverse strand, counting down.
TTAGTTTATTAGTTTTCTATTATTTTAGTTAGGTAGCTTTTCAATATTGTTATTTTAATTATCGTTCTTAGTTAGATTTAATTATTGTCACTTTCCTTTCCGTCAAGTAGACTAGTTCATTTTATCTTGCAATTTTATTATCGTCATCAATTAGATTAGATTTATTTTTATCGCAATTTCCATACTTGTCATTTAAATATCGTCATTGTATACTTGTCATTTTATTTCATGTTAGTAGTTTAGATAATCACCTCAAATAAATCGAACTTAAATAAAAATCACCCCATAGCAATTCATAGTTAACACGTACTCCCTGAGGATCGATCCCTACTTCCCTAATTACATTCTTTATGTAGTTAGCCTAAGTGTGGGTAATTATTTTTGCATCGGGACTGCGACACAACCGGTCAAATTTTGATGGATACAGAGATTCATCAACAATGGAGTCGACAATATCAATAAAACATCAAGACTCCTCTAGCATGGGGCTTTTCATTGCACTGTTCAAGTTATAGGTGACTTTATCATCACCTACTTCTAGTGTCAGTTTTCCATTCTTAACATCGATTACTGCTCCGGCAGTGTGTAAAAATGGCCTTCCTAAAATAATAGGGATTTGAGAATCTTCAGCCATATCTAGCACGATGAAATCGACGGGAATGAAAAACTTTCCTACTTTGACAGGCACATCTTCTCAGATTTTGTTGAATCTATCATGGAAGTATTTATGGACGACTTTAGCGTCTATGGCATTTCCTTTGATCATTGTTTGACAAATCTATCCAGAGTTCTAAAACGCTGTAAAGAAGTCGACCTTGTTCTCAACTGGGAAAAGTGTCACTTCATGGTGAACGAAGGTGAAGTTTTAGGTCACATCGTTTCATAAAGAGGTATAGAAGTGGATCGAGCTAAGATCCAAGTTATTGAACAGCTGCCACCCCCTGCTAATGTAAAAGGAATCAGGAGTTTCCTTGGCCACGCCGGTTTCTACCGACGATTTATAAAAGATTTTTCAAAGATAGCCAAGCCTATAATCCAAGTTATTTCAAGGATGCACCTTTCAATTTCACAAAGGTATGCCTTGAGGCATTCAAAAAAATCAAACGTGCTTTGATCACCGCACCTATAATCCAGTCGCCTGATTGGAATCTACCCTTTGGACTGATGTGCAATGCGAGTGATTATGTCGTCGGAGTTGTTTTAGGGCAAAGAAAGGAAAAGTTTCTTCATGCGATTTACTATGCTAGTAAAACCCTAGATCCTGCCCAAATCAACTATTCCACCACTGAGAAAGAACTTCTCGCCATTGTTTATGCCTTAGACAAATTTCGCTCGTACCTAATAGGATCAAAAGTTATTGTCTACACTGACCATGCTGCCTTGAAATATCTGCTTTCAAAGAAAGAGGCAAAACCTAGTCTTATCCGATGGATCTTACTCCTTCAAGAGTTTGATTTAGAGATCCGGGATAAGAAAGGAGCAGAGAATGTAGTCGCTGACCACCTCTCAAGGATAAGAGTAACTGAAATAGGATTACCAACGCCAATTAATGATTCGTTTGCTGATGTATCATTAATGGCAATTGGGGACTCTTCTCCTTGGAATGATGATATTGCCAACTTCCTTGTCAGTCGCCAGCTATCCTCCGACCTTTCTTATAACCAAAGAAAGAGATTTTTGCATGATGCAAAATTCTTTGTTTGGGATGACCCCTATATTTTCAAGCAGTGCTCAGATGGTCTGTATAGACGTTGTATCCCCCAGTGGGAAGTAAAAGGAGTTTTAGAAGGATGCCACTCATCTGCTTATGGTGGTCATCATGGTCCGTCCAAGACCGTAGCCAAAGTCTTACAATCCGGGTTTTTCTGGCCCTCGATGTTTAAAGATTCAAGAGACTTTGTTAGGGCTTGTGATGCTTGTCAACGAATGGGTCAAATATCCAAAAGACATGAAATGCCTCAAAACGGCATATTAGAAGTCGAGATATTCGATGTCTGGGGTATTGACTATCAAGGACCATTCCCTTCTTCAAATGGAAATCGTTACATTTTAGTCGATGTCGACTATGTTTCAAAGTGGGTAGAAGCAATTGCCACCCCCAACAATGATGCTAAACTGTGATACGACTATTTAAAAAGATCATCTTTCCGCGTATTGGTGTACCCAGAGCTGTGATAAGTGATCGAGAAACTCATTTCGGAGAAAAGCAGTTAGACACTCTGCTTGCCAAGTATGGTGTGCATCACAGACGAGGTTTAGCCTACCACCCCCAGACCAGCGGTCAAGTAGAAGTTTCGAACAGAGCGCTAAAAATAATTCTTCAAAAAGTAGTCTCGAAATCTAGAACCGATTGGAGTAATAAGCTCGATGACACCTTATGGGCTTATCGCACAGCTTTCAAAACCCCGATTGGAACATCCCCCTATCGGTTGGTTTATGGAAAGGCCTGTCATCTCCCCGTTGAGTTAGAGTACAAAGCTCAATGGGCTATCAAAGAACTCAACTTAGACACTAAGCTTAGCGCTGATAGACGACTTTTGCAACTGAATGAGCTGGAAGAGTTTCGTTTGCAAGCTTACGAGAATTCTAGGATTTATAAAGAGAAAACGAAGCGTTGGCACGACAAGAGGATAATCAGAAAAGAATTCAATGTCGGTGACCAAGTACTTCTCTTCAACTCCCGTTTGAAATTTTTTTCGGGAAAACTTCGATTAAGATGGTCTGGACCATTCACTGTCATATATGTAAGCAAATACGGTTATGTGGAAATAATGACTAGTAATGGTGAAAAATTCAAGGTCAATGGACACCGATTGAAACTCTACTACAACAATTCCATTATCGGATGCTTAGATATTGTCTACATAGAGCGTCAATCCCCAACCAGATGATTTCATAGGAGTATTCGTCGAGCGGGACGTTAAACCAGCGCTTCTCGGGAGGCAACCCGTGTTTCCTTTCTTTTTGCATTTTATTTTTGCTTTCCCTTTTTCGTTGTTTTTGTTAAATTTACTTTGCAGTTGAAAGAGTTTTTGAAGAATCTATGAAGATCTTCCTTGTCAAGTCCAAAAGACTAGCTAGGGGGAGTCCGCGCTGACTAGTAAGCTTCACTCTCCTTTCATCTTTTTCCCTTTTTACCCTTCTTCCCATTGAGCATCTCGTTGCATATTTAGTCTTTGTGCTCACATTGAGGACAATGTGATGTTTAGCTTAGGGGAGGGATTGCATTTTAGTTGTTTATATTTTTCAAATTTTTGAATAAGAGAAAAATTTAAAATTTTGAACATAATTGAATGATTTTCATGCTTTGCTTGCTTGTTTACTATGCTATCATTTTACATTTCCCAAACTTAGAGCTTTCAAAAGATAATGATTCAATATTCATTGAATTGTGCATACATGGGGAAGTCTTGTACACAGTAGGCATGTATGAATCTATAGATGAGTACGCTTGATCTTGACATTTGGCAAGTTACATATATTGTAAGGTAGAACCTCCTTAGACTGGTACATCTATACTCAGACTCATTAAGGTGTGTGTAGTTCTCCTTGTGATGTGTGTCATGTCAAAACGCATAAGTATGGTTCTCATTTCATTCCTATAAGCATTGCATTCATAATTCACTAAGATTTGAAGCCTTTTTCACTTTAAATTACCCCTCAAAATTAGCCCCTTCATTCAAATGTTTCACAAGATAACAGCTACATATAAAAACTGCCTACCTTGTTGAGTTAGCAAGACTATGGTGTATGGGTGCTCTTTTGAGAAGATTTGTTCTTTTATGTCAAAGTGAATTTGGGAGAATCAAAATGTTCAAGAAGTGATGTTATGTTCAGGAAAAAAAAAGAAAGAAAAAAATGAAATAGAAAAATGAAAAAATTGAAAAAGAAAAAAATCGAAAAAAAAGAAAGAAAAAAAATAAAAGAAGAAGTTGTGAGTATCTCCTCAAAATGTAAATTCAATGTTTAGAAGGAGTTCACTCTTGTGTTTCGTCTGTAATAAGCCAATCCGTTCCTTCAAGCTTCGTTATTCGTCTTTTGGGAATTAATCGAAAGTTTGGATTGAGTATTCATTTATCATTGGTCAGTTGCTAGCTCATTCTAACCTTCACATGACCATAACTATTTATCCACCTTTCACCCATTTCCCAAAGCCTTCTTCATATTTTTTTTTCCGGCTTCTTTTCTATGTGCATTGTGATCTTTGACTTGTGTTTTGAATTGTTTACCATATTAGACTGCGGACACATTTTCATAAGTCGTAGATAGGTGAGTGTCTCAAAAACATTTACACATAAAGAAATCACCTTTTGCATACATGAGTGTTTGAGTGTGCCGTGAGAGTCCATTTGTCAAAAAGATCATGCAAGAGCCAAAAATTCTGTAGTGAAATTCTTTGTGCTGCGCCGTTATGTAAATCTCAGCAATGTTTATGTATCATTCTTGCCCACGTTGTTTTTGGGTTATGATTCATTATGTTTCGAAAGTTTTACGTTGAGATTTGTTTCTTGATTGTGTAGTAGCCAATGCTTGCAACCCTTGTCCTGGTATTGTTTGTTATGTTTACTTGAGGACAAGCAAGAGTTTAGCTTGGGGGAGTTTGATAAGTGAATATTTGCATGATTTTAACCCCCAATTTAGCTCGGTTTTGTATGTCATTTGTGCTTTCTTAAGCCATTTTATGAGCTAATATCGTCTTCTAGGCGAACTCCTATGTTCTAACCTGTTTTGTAGGGAAAGTGACGTTTCTACGCCCTTTTTCTATATTCCCGAGCATTTGCCTAGAACCCGACGATCTGAAGAAGCAAGCTTGACCAAGTCAAAGGCTTTTCAAGAAGGTTCACTGATTCAAAAGAAAGAAGAAGCAAAGACGATTTCGCAGTTGTTAGAAGATCGACCAGTTAGGCGAAGAAATCATCATTTTACATCAAACCCTATCAACAAACCCGACTCAAAAGGTCAAGGGGGATAATGAAAGTCAAGTCATAGGCCATGGGAGATGAAACGAAAGTCAAAGCATCCTGATTACTACATACCCGATCGGGTAAGTAGTGTACCCGATCGGGTATGTTTGCTGATCCGAGCTTTTGCTTCGACTTCCTTTATTTTGTCCTATATGTTTAACGTATGACCCCTTCCCCACGAAACCTACTGCTATATAAGAGTGCCTCAGCCACCACATCTCAACACACTTCTCTTCACACAATTAGAAACCCTACTTTTCTTTCTACATTACATAAAAACCAAGATTAGGAGGAGAGAAACCTAGCCTCTCTTCTCTTGTCTAGATCATTTTCTTCTTCCTTTTTGTCCTTAGTTTCTTAGTTTATTTCTGATTTCTCTACATCAAATCCTTAGCCTAGATCAATAAAAATTCCATCTTTGTAATCTACTTTATGTAGTTCAAGTATTGTAATTCGTGGATCGACTATTCTATGCAAGGAACTTCTATTATGGTTGTTTATATTTCATCATTGTCGTTGTTGATCGTCATCTAGGTATTCCTATTTTATCTTTTGTCTAAAGTCTTTATGTTTCCTATTTGATTGCTATTTTCTTTACATGTTATTTTAGATTCAATTTCAATATCGTTGTAATCATTTCATTTCCCTAGATCGTCAATTTAGCGCCGTTATTATCACCAATTAAAGAGTCTTAAAATATTATCAAAACCAAATAAACATGTCTATCCTAGTTTTTATTATTAACATCATCTTAGATCTAAACATCACCATGAGTGAGTAGTCGTTTTTCTAGGGTGTAGGGTAGCCATGTAGGTTGATTAAAAGATGATAATTGGATAAAAGAAATTGTGTTTTTAAAACATTGTGTCTATGCATGTTTGGACTATAACGATAGTTAACGATTCCTGATCAAAATCATTGACTAAAATGGAATTCGTTTCCAAAGTAGAAATACGTGAATTGAATAGACAAAGCATGACATGGTAGATTAGACCTAGTAAATTGCCTAAAAGCCTGCTAGACCATCTGATCTATGATTGTAATGAACACATCATTCTTACGAACTCACAATGAATTATTTGCATGTTCTAAATCCAATTTCATCAATATGTTAATATACATGTGTGAACCTACTTTCCTAGATTCTTTTTATCATTGTTAATTCATCATCTGCTTTATTGTTTTCGTTTTGATTTGCTTTTATTTTGTTTTCATTTATGCTTTTCATTAGTTTAGAAATCAAAACCCCAAAACCCAGATACTCGTTAGATAAGACCCAATTGCAAGACATTTCACATTCTATAGGAAACACCATCTCCCTGAGGATCGACCCCTACTTCCCTAATTACATTAATTTGTTATTAGCGTAGTCTGGGTAATTATCTTTGACCAGGGCTTGCGACAGGCCCGATCAACCTCGATCGTTACCAAGTTTTCTAGTCCCCTCTCTTCACCACCCAAGGATAAAGACGACACTGTTGTAGAAACCGATTTCGACGTAGAGCTCTTATCCGCGGTTTTGAAGACTTTGCAAAGCCTCCTAAAGGTCCTTTTGATCTCGGGATCGATAGGAAGTTGATCTTTGGGAGAAGCGCGCCTGGGCATACAAGAAAACTACAAGAAAAGGGTGAGAAATGCCTCAAGGAACTAGATTCTTCAAGACAAAATGGCAAAAAATAAAGTAAACAAGATAAAATAAAATAAAACATACAACACCGTCCCCGGCAACGGCGCCATTTGATGTAAGAATAGATTGTGTTTGTACGGCACTACGGATGTCGATCTCAGGGACGGTTAGTTGTTCAAAATGAGCTATAAAAAGTCTACTAAAGTAATTGCAAGTCACATGTAAATTGGGTTTGGATTTTGAACTGAACTAAGAAAAACTAAGTAAAAACGATAGAAAGCAACAATTAAAGAGAATCTAGTGTAAGAAAGTCGAGATTTTAACAAGAAGAGGAAAGACTAGGGTGCTTGGGTTCATAATGGTGGCATGAGTCAAGTAAAGTTGTTGGTTCTAATAGTCAATGGGTTGCCTAGTCTAGGAATAACAAATTGAGGCTTTCGATCTTACAGTTCCTCCTTAAACCGACTCTAACTAGCTATCGCGTTACTAGATACGGTTTGCCAACCTAGCGGTTCTACGAATAACCACGACTCTTGATCTTAAGGCATTCGAAACAAGCGAAAGATTCATGCGAATTCACACAAGCATCTCATCAAACAAGGTATAAGCAAAAATTGGAGACAAGGGAATTAAACAACAGTTAAACCCAACAAACTTCATATTAACTCATACTTGAACCCATAATCCCCCACATACCCTACCAAGGTTACTACTCACACATATTTCAACAATAATTAAGGATTGCATAAGAGAATTAACAACAAATAACATTTTCTAACCAACAATGAATAAACAACAAGGGTTAAAAGGAAAACTTAATGAAGAACAAGAATAAGAAAGAAATTATACCAACTTAGGAAAAAAGATGATAACTTTGATAGAATAACAAATATTTATTCACAAATCTTTGGTTACAACCCATGTTCTAACACTAAAACAAGCTTCAAAGACTAATTAAACAAATAAAGCTTAAACTAATGTAATTAAGGGAAGATTAACACTAAAATAGATGGAGTTTCAGATCTAGGGTTTTTTGCCTAAAATATTACAAATTGGGGGTATATATAGGTTCCCAAAAGAGAGGATAGACGGGCTTTGAAAGAGCTAATGGGCTGAAGATGTCACGGGCGTGAGCTGAGGAGTCACGAGCATGACACAACCCATCACGGCCGTGAGCTGAGTGTCACGAGCGTGATTTCCTTGGCAGATATGGGACGTCTTATGAGGTTATCTTCACGAGCGTGAGGGTGTGTCACGGGCGTGACGGGTTGGGTCACAAGCGTGAGGGGCAAGTCACCCCCGTAGCGGGTTTAAGTCGTGATTCTTTGCTTTTGTGAAGGTGTCTCACGAGCATGAGATGCAAGTCACGCTCGTGACTTCGTCTCTCCTTATTTTTTCACTCAAGTGCTTTGTCGATCTTCTTCGGTATGGCTCGCCTCGGCTTTGAACGACTTCGGTATGCCAAATATGGCCCCCAAGGTTATGTAGGGTCCTATAGGGTGTGTCGTGGGTCCTCCAGATAGTCTATTGTCCTCTCGATCGACAAAACTAGGTAGAATCCGCCCCAAGTGACGGTTTACTTACAAAAACACGATGAAACAAGAGAAGCGCTAGAGAAGGATAAAGCATGAAAAAACGCCACTAGAGAGGGTCAAAGGCGAGCTAAATAGGCCGAATAAAGGCGGAAAAATAGGGTGAAATGACAATATATCACCTTAGCATACCTCAAAACGATGCTTACCTCATATATATCATACTTTTCATAATATTTCATCTCCACAATTGTCTCTTAGTTATCCGGATTTCCACCAAAATAATAACATCCAAGTCCTAATTACTTATCAAGTGGACTAATCTCTCTCGGCACCATCATCATTACATTCTTCTATATCGGTCCTCATCATATATATCCCTAATCAACTCAAACATTCCCATTTTACTCAATATCTTAAACATATTTTCCTTTATAACTATTCATATCTCTCTTCTCAATCCTCAATTCAAACATTATCATTCTCTTATTATCATTTGATCATATAAACACACACGCCTCTATATAAATTTTCTTCACACACAATGTAACACCCTCAAATTTGCGGAAAGAAAAAAATAATTTAACTGAATAAAATATGAGAATACATAATAAGGGTGTCTTAAATAAAAAGGTTCAACAAAAAGGAAATAATATTATACAAAATACATATCCAAAACGGGAGACATATCTCCCGTATAAATACGGAAATAAAAGAGTGTATAATAATATACAATCTAAGAACCGAATATAGGTCCAAGGTAAATACTTCGCTCGCTAGCTCGTCAATGTACCCCAAATATGCATTCACCACCTGTTCGACCGCATTAAATATAAACACGGAAGCCACATTCAGTGGGGAGTAACTCCGAGTTCTCCCAGCCACGAAATGTCGAGTTTAATGAAACATGAATAACATAAAAGCAATGTATATGGAAAATACAAAACTTAAACATATATGATATGCTTTTCATGTTATGAAACAATTAACTAACATATAACCTATCATATGAAAGCTATCAGGTGAAACCGATAATAAAATATAACAAGAGGTAGGGAAGCTGGTATGCTAGCTCAGAGGTTACCCTGTAACGTGGCCATGATACACTCAAACCCTAATCAACACATAATCATGTGAATCAGTTAACAATCGGTAATCCAAACTCTATCAATCCTAGCCGGCTTGCATCTCTCCTTCTAGAACTCATAGAATCATACAAACATGAAAGACCAATACCTCTACAAACAGGCATAAGTTCCTAGTGCAGTCAATAGAAGACTTCTGTAACTCGAGGCTATACCACAAGGTAGGAAAACATCCTAGTCCTAGACTGATCAAACCTAGCGACAACAGCTATTCCATTCCCCGTCTCATGACATAACCGTACACAAGAAACTCTGCTAGGCGACCCCCTA
>JAIUZE010031899.1:0-11935 GCA_022085475.1 Heliosperma pusillum | reverse complement strand
AAGCCTATGGCTTGAAGCCATGCAATCCGAGATGGACTCTATGCATGGGAATAACGTATGGGATCTGGTTGACTTACCTGATAAGGTTCGGCCTCTTCAGTGCAAATGGCTTTATAAAATAAAGCATTCTGTAGAAGGACAACCAGATACATACAAGGCACGACTAGTGGCAAAGGGTTTCACTCAAGTGCAAGGATTGCACTATGATGAAATTTTTGCACCCGTAGTTATGTTGCGTTCCATTCGGATAATCTTAGCGATTGCCGCTTTTCATGACTATGAAATCTGGCAAATGGATGTGAAAACCGCCTTCTTAAACGGTTATTTGGAGGAGGAGTTGTACATGGTACAACCCGAAGGTTTCATAGATCCTAAAAATCCTAAGAAGGTATGCAAACTTAAGCGTTCCATTTATGGACTTAAGCAAGCTTCTCGGAGTTGGAATCATCGTTTCGACCGGTGATAAAAGAGAATGGATTTACTCGATCGGTCGAGGAACCATGCTTATATATCAAGTCGAGTGGGAGCAAGATTGTCTTCCTAATATTGTATGTTGATGACATACTCTTGATTGGGAATGACCATACCTCTCTTAAATTCGGTAAAAGTTGGTTAAAGAACCCTTTCCAGATGAAAGATATGGGTGAAGCACACAGAATTTTGGGTATCCGTATCTACAGAGATAGATCACGACGGATGTTATCCCTCAGTCAGGAGTCTTATATAGATAAGATTCTTGAGAGGTTCAGCATGACCAATTCCAAGAAGGGGAACCTTCCAATGATTTCTGGGATGCAGTTGAGTAAAGCTCAGGCACCAAAGACATCGGAAGAGGTCGAGCGCATGAGTCGGGTTCCTTATGCATCAGCTATAGGATCGATCATGTATGCCATGATATGTACACGTCCAGACGTGGCATATGCATTAAGTATGACGAGTCGGTACCAAGGCAATCCAGGTGAAACACACTGGATTAGCTATTTAAGAATTATCCTTAAGTACTACGGAGGAAAGGATGGGGTATTGACTTATGGAGGTGATTACTGAGCTATGCGCAACCGGTTTAAGCAGAATATGTACTTCCAAAACGGATCGGAGATGACTCGAAAATTCTCAGTCTGGATTCGTGTTTACTCTTAATGGCGCTGCGGTCAGCTGGAAAAGCTCCAAACAAAATGTTTATAGCAGATTCTACGACTGAGTCCGAGTACTATGGCTGCTTCAGAGGCTGCGAAGGAAGCTATATGGATGCCTCAATTCTTACAAGGACTAACTGTAGTTCCTAGTTCGGATGACCCGATCACCATCTATTGTGATAATAGTGGTGCCATCTTCCAGGCTAAGGAGCCCAAGTCCAGCAACAAGTCTAGGCATGTACAACGGAAGGCTCACATGATCCGAGATTACGTGGAGCAAAGGGAGATCGTGATAGACAAGATTGCTACGGATGATAACGTAGCAGATCCTCTCACTAAACCATTGAGATATGATAAACATGAAGGGCACGTTATTTCCATGGGAATCAAACGTGTTCCTGAGTTGTATTAGTTGTTTTATATGGATTAGACACCTGTATCTTTTTCATACAACTATCTATGAAATCATCGTTTTGTTTTATATTTTGTTTTTCATGTGGGTTGTACTGACAACATTGAACACCACAAAGTGAACTGAATTACATTATATTTGTTTTGGGTCCGTAATTGCGTACATGAGCTGATAACTCTGGCAATTATTTTGTGACGTCGATTGATGGTGGGTTCAACGAGCCATAAGTCAAACTGTTGACTGATCGATCACAGATGCGAGTTATAATGATACTGCGCAGGACATTTTTGTGACGACGTTATGGAGTCCTAAATGTTTCGGAACATTAGGTGCCGGGTCGTGGATAGGACATCCATAGTGCTCCTAGAGTCGATTCTTTTGACTATCGATTGTCTCTTGAGATAACGGCAGTTTTTGGGTGACTTTGGTTTCTTTCTCATGTCGACGGAACAGGAGGGCTAAGTAGATTTCATGGGTCATTTCATACCGCTGTCGTCTGCAAGATTTTTTTTTTTTCGAGTTTTGAAGAAAATATCCAACCTTTATCAGGAATGATATTCTCAGGCCACTCGAGGAGCTGTAACTGAAATGCTATGGCCATGCTCGAAGAAGATGCGTGTATCATTAGTTACCTCTAGTCGGGGAAACCACTCTTGATACTGATCACTTGTAAACTACGACCTTTGTGAATACGGACTTTGCAAATTGGTTTACATTGAGTGGGAGAAATTTATTATCGATATGAGAATCGGTTATCGCACATACACTTGTACGGACAAGTGGGAGATTGTTGGAGCCAGTGTCCTCCAAAGTTAGTGCAATAACATAAATAAATCTCTGTAGGTTCACAGGGTATACTTTGTATAATAATCAGTTGATTAACGTTTATCAATAACGGTTGGCTTGCTAGATAAGTTTGACGTTATAGTCATACAGATGGCGGTGATCAACTGGTCCCTAAAAGTCACACCTAAAGGATGTGATTGAGAAATGTGATTATTTGAGAAAATAATCATAGTGATGCCTTATTAAATGACTAAAAGGTTAGTCGGTGTTTTTGACTAAAAGGTTAGTCAATGTGATGATGATATAATTATTTAATAATGATTAAATAAATTTAGCTGAGACGAATTAACTGTAATTCGTAAATTGAATATAAAATGTTATATTTAATTGTTGTATATAATGTAAGCTAATTAAACATAAAACGTTATAATTAATTGGAAAATTATAAATATACGGATATTTATAATTAATGATGTATTATAATGTCGGTCTTTGACTAATGACGATTATAATGTATTACATTATATTAGAAGCTAAAATGACTGAAAAAAAGTGTCCAGATACACTCGGGTTTTTCCAGTCAATGGGTAGTTATTTGAGGAGACTAAATCTCCTCATTAAAGACCTAAGTGTGCCGTCAAAAGCAAGGGGAAGGGAGAAAAATTCTAACCTAATTTTCTACTCTCTCAACTTGTGCCTCCATCACACAAAACAGAAAAACACAAAACTATAAAAAGTTAACTGTAACTTTTAATTCTTTTCTAGCAATTACAAGGGCATATCTCAATCAGTCTTGGGTGTTACGATTAGGAGGATATCTATTTTGATATCTGTTCTTAGGCCTAATTTGCTAAGGACCGAAGGTTTAATTCTTTTTCTCTACATTTGTATCGTTTTCATATCTATGACTTGCAATTTCATATTATATAATTTTGTTATAATCCTAATTTTTAAGGGGATGTAAACAGTTATTTCCCACACACCCGTCTTTTTATACTTGGCCCGAAGGGAGGTATGGTGCAGGTGTGCCGCGATTCGGACCGGATTATTGTGGAACCGACTATGGCGTAGAGAGGTTTGGAGGGTATGGAGGTGATTTTCCTGATCACCAAGTGGAGGAGTATCAGACCTTTGGAGCCAGCAACCCAACCGGGATCTTTCCTTCTCGTGGTAGTTATCATTCTTGAGATGATACCCGCTATGCAGATGCTTCTGGATCCGCACCCGAGCCACCTCCTTCTGAGAGGAGAGGCCGTAGCTGGTGGCCTTTGTGATTTGATGATGAACTCCCCTTGTTCATACTAGCTTGGGGGAGGCTAGGCATTTTGTAAGAATTTCATTTCTTTTCTTTATTTTTCACATTTTTAGTTTTATTTTGCCTTTTCCCATTAGAATTTCATGTCGTTTTTCTGTTCCATGTGCTGTCAACCGTTTCTCGGTTTGTTTCTGTTATAATTGCATGCACATTGAGGACAATGTGAAGTTTTAGCTTGGGGGAGGATTTGCATTTAGGAACTGCATTTAGGATTGCATTTATATTTTTTAGTTTTCTTTTTAGTTTCTTTGCTTTTAATTTTCTTAGTTTCTTTTTAGTTTTTATTATCATTAAAAAAAAACAAAAAAGAAAAGATCATTTCCATCTTACATTTCTCATTTTGTAGTTTTTATAAGCTGATGTTTCGTTTTGTTATGAGGAATTGTGCATTCATGGGGATGTCTTGTACACAGTAGGTAGGAAATTGCATTTGGACTTAATTAAGCTTGATCTTGACTTTGGCAAGCTACTCATATTGTAAGGTAGAGCCTCCAGTGGTCGGTACATCTGAACCCGATCCCAGTTTAGGAGTGAGTAGTTTGTCTTTATAGTCTGTGTTACATCAAAACGCATAAGTATGGTTTTTATTCCATTTTCTATAAGTATTACTGTCATGATCTACATTTTGAAGCCATTCAATCTCTTGTTCACCTTTCACAATAAACAACCTTCTTTCTAGCTACATTATAAATTTGCCTACCCTTGTTGAGCTAGTAACCAAATATTTGTGTAGGGGTGTTCTGTGCTTTTGCGATGTTCTGATAATGCCACCATTTGGTGAGATCTTGTCTCGAGATTACTGATTCCCGGGTTTTGGTGAAAGAGAAAAAAGAGAAAAAAAAGGAGCTTTGAAAAATTATGGAAAAAAAAAAATGAAAAATGAAATTGAAAGCTCATAAAAAAAAAGAAAAGAAAAGAGGAAAAATGCTTCCATGAAATGAAAAGAAAGAAAATTATGAGAAGTTGTATCTTGATTCTAATGTTTAATAAGCCAATATGCTGCTTTTGGCTTTGACTATTATCGATGGGAATTGGTATGATTTGGATTGAGTATCCACTACACATTTGGTTATAACTAGCTTGACTTTAAGCTCCACATGACCAAATTCATTTGTCCACTTTCTTACCCAATTTTCTCAAGCCTCTTCTTTACTTTACTTGAGCTTCTTACATTATAATTTGATCATGATTAGTTTTACTTAATGATTTCGGATTGTCTACCATACTAGACTGCGGGCACATTCTTATAAGTTGTAGATAGGTGAGTGTCACTTCAAATTTGAACCAATATTTCCTATTTTACAAAAATTTGAGTGATGAGTGTACCGTGAGAGTCCATTGTCAAAAAGATCATGCAAGAGCTGAAAAGGTCTGAAGAATATTTTCTATGCTGCGCCGTTATGTAAATCTCAACCATGTTTCGCATTTTCTTTCGCCCTTGTTGTTGTGGGTTTATGATTCATCTACTTGTATGAGCTTACTTTTTGAGATTTGTATGATAGATTGATCATCGTTAGCTACCCTTGTCCTAGTTATGCTTGTTATATTTGCTTGAGGACAAGCAAGGGTTTAGCTTGGGGGAGTTTTGATAAGTGATATTTTGTATTGATTTATCCCCCGTTTTGGCTCGATTTCTATACGATTTATGCACTTTGTTAAGTGATTAACGAGCTAATACTGCTATTCTAGTTGTTTTGCGTGTTTTGACTCGTTTTATAGGAAATGAAGCGGTTTTGCTATATTTTCCTACTTTATGGAGCAAAGACACTAGGATACGAGTTTTCAAGGAATTGATGATAGCCAGTTCACGATTTGATTATGATTCCGCTACATCTTTCCTCGAATGGACTCAATTTAGATTCTTGGCTTTGAACTTTAAAAGAAAACTCAACCCAAGTCAAGAGAAGATCAGCCCAAGCCCAATTCCGTAGTGCATTGACCAAAGACTAAGGCATAGGATTCCGTGCCTAAGATGAGAAGACGGAAAATTCGACTTACACAAAAACCCGATCGGATTACCTGTTACCCGATCGGGTATTCCTGCAAGAAGACGTTACTCGGATCTTCTTCAATCCGAGCTTAAATGTGTGGTTTAATGCATTGACTAGGGTACGAATTTGCAAGAGGATCAGCAGCCATGCAGCCTTATAAAAGCTAATGATCATCACACATAACATATCAATCTTCTAAACTAATCTTTTATCAATCTTTTTATCATCAACTTTTCCAATAATCTATTATCATATTTACATATCTTTTAGCATACTTTCTTACAAGTTTTTATAGCTTATTTCTTAGCATTTCCCTAGTGTTTACTTAGTTTTTGTTATTTGGTTGGATATTTGTTCTTACTTTCATTCTTATATACTCATATTCCTTATCGGTAATTCTCCAATCTTATTTACTTATGCAATTTTAATCACCATGAACTATAATCTCACTAGTATCATTTTCATAATATTGTTGTTAGTAGGAAATCAACCTAAAATTAATTTATTTAAAACCAAAACATTATTTAACATGTCACATTATAAATCACCTAATCATATAATCCTAAAAATTGTCATTAAAATCATTGTTAATATAATCACCATAATTACTTTAGTATTTGTATTTCATAGTTTAATTTCTTACATCTTTTTCTTACTAATCTACTTAATCACATAATCACATAGATTAGATTAATTCTAATATTGTAATATTATCATTGTGTAAATAAAATAAATAGAGTTGTAATATTTGAAATGATTTACGAGTTAAACAAATTATAAGAAGAGTAGTTACCAATTGAACCATCTAATTGTTTCTTCCTTTGGTCGTGTCAAATTCTATAACTTTGTTTAGTGGCCATAAGCAATTGTTTGTATTAGTCATTTCTATCTTTATAACGAGAGTTGGGATAGGAATTAGGACTACCAAGAGGGGTTTAGTGACTTAACCATGCTGAAAGGACGTTAGGACCCACTAAAAGGTCGGTACGAATCCGGAAGGAATATACCGCTACAAGGCCTAGACAATCATAGTAATTCTAATATTGGTATCTATGAAACTTTTAACTAGTTTTACATGTATTTCTCTTTCACTATTTCAATTCAATTAAATAGTTTAATTTACCGTTTTAGATAGTTTAATTTATTGTTGATTAGTTAGTTTACTTTATCGTTATAGATAGTTTATTTTATTGACATCGTATTTCTATTATTAGATAGTTTACTTTATCGTTATCTATATAGTTTATTTTATCGTCTTTCCATTTTCGTTTTTAGATAGTTTATATTATTATTACTGTCTAGTTTATTAGTTTAATTAGATAGACTTTTAATATTGTCATTTAAATACCGTCTTAGATAGAATTTAGTTGTTAATATCCAAATCAGAGGATTTCCCCGATCGGGTACGTGACAACCCGATCGGGTATGTCTTCTGTTTTGGGTTTTTTTACTTTGCAATTTACATATTTGTTCTTACATATCGTCATTTATATTCTTGTTACTTTATTTTATGTTAATAGTTCAGAAAACAACTCAAGTGACTCGATTTTAAATGAAAACCAATCCATAACAATTCATAAGTAACACGTACTCCCTGAGGATCGACACCCTACTTCCCTAATTACATTCCTTATGTTGTTAGCCTAGTCCGGGTAAATTATTTTTGTTTCGGGACCGCGACAGAACCGATCATGTACTCCTAATTTAAATTTTCAAAGAACTCTAAAGATGGATGTTGTACCCTCTTTTTTGGAGAAAATAGATTTTTTTCGCTTTTATATTTGGATTCTGCATTTGGTTGGATGTTTGGACTTGTTATTGGAGACGTCTGGTAGCTAGTCCTGCCCTTACTAACGCTTGTTTGATTTTCGATTTCACTATTTCGACATTGATTTGATCTGGATAATTAGAGTTCTCGTTCGCGACGGGCACTCTTGAGAACCGTAAATAAAGTTTCGCACTTATGAAAAATCTCCTTAAACTGTTTTCGAGAAGAACATCATTTCATAAATGTTTTCCTTGTAAAAGCTTTCGTGTAAATTTTGAAAACCGATTCTTGTCTTTGTTACTTTTGTTTTCTACTCTCAAGTTTCGAGGACGAAACGTTTTAAAAGGTGGGGTGATTGTAACACCCGCAAATGTACCCTATTTTATTTTAAAAATATTATACGGATACTCGTTAAAGTAATTTTAGATTTAGTCTAGAACTTAGTTTTCCGTGTCTAATTTAGCAAATCCGAGTTCGTATTCTGACTCTACTCGAAATTCCGTGTGGGTTACGCCTTCAGCCGCTTTTGGGCTTTTTCCCTCATTCCTTTTTCCACTCACCTTATACCCCCCCTTATAACCCTAACTCGCTCATCCTTCTCCACTCATCTTCTTCCTCACCAAGTAACCAAAACCCTAAACCCCATTTTTGATCAAACTCAAGTTCATCACTACTCCTTCATTACTCACTCAAATCCTTTAATTTTCATCATAATCTTCCCCTCTTATCGTCCTCTACCTTTAGTGGTAATAAAAGTACCATCTTTCTCATTTTCAATTTATCCGTCTTTCTCAAAGGTGAATTATATTCATCTTTTGTTGTCTATTTGTAGGTGGAGACCTTCAAGACCCCGACAAAGATTACTACATCGTCGAGGAAGAGTTGGAAGACGATTGAAGTTGCAAATAGGTAACGGTGAAGGGTTACTCGATATCAATATGTGTTTTAAATGCTTTACTTGATGTTTACCAAATGTCTAGTGACAATCGTTAGATACTTAATATAGTTTGATGTTAGTAAATGTGTTGGAATTGAATGTGTAGCTAGAGAATTTGTGTTGATTAATGATTATTGATGATTGTTGATAGTTGATGATGGTTGATGATAGTTATTGATAATTGTTGAAGATTATTGGTGAAGTATAGTGATTTACACGCATATGTAGTCCCAGCCGGCCGACCGGCCGCTGGTCATCCGACCGGCTGGGAACGCGGCTGGCATTTTCGAGAAAACTTGGTGTTGTGTAATTCCCAGCAGGGTAGCCGGCTGCCGATCCACTTGACCGGCTGGGACTCCCCTGTATTTTGAATGTTTTTCGTTTGTTGCTGAAGTGCCAGCTGGGTAGACGGCGGCCGGTCCCTTGACCGACTGGCACCCCCCTTTGTTCTTTTTCCACTTCTTTCCTTATACTCTCATTTATAATAGCTTGTATGATTCATTTATCGTATAAATTTACGTAATAGCATTAAATTTTCATGTTTAGAATATATGGTATTCCATTCGCTTATATCACATGTTTTAGTGACGGTTTTTGATATGTCCCCCTTTGAGTCGTTTTACCTATGTTTTGATTTGATCACTAATCGTTAAGTGCTATGAACTCTCATTCCTCGGCTATACCTCCTTGCTCGTTAGACTGGAATGTCGGAACGAGGAGATGTATCCTTAATGCTTGTATACATGTTTTATTGGAGATATGACGACGTTGTTGGGAGGCCAACGCTATGCGTTGATCAACCCGGCCGGCAAATGTCGTATCTTTGCAAGGTTGTGTCATTGCATGTAGCGTACCGCTTGATTATGATGCTTGTGCTCTTTCCGCCTCTTTCGTGAAGGTTGACCGAATTTGGGGTACTCGGCTTCTGTGTTTGACCGAGTCTTGGATGCGAAATGTGTATCGCATGTCGAATCGGAACATGTTTATTCCGAGAGTCTGGCCAGGTTTAGACTTGGACCGGATTATTATCGTCGTCCTACCGGGAGAAAATGAGTCTACATATATGAAATGTTTATCGTGTATGATTCAGGGAAATGTTTATCCCGTGGACGTGTATTGATCATACTTGCTATGTACATGGTGCTAGTGCGTGTCATTAACCGTGAGAGATTATGTTACCATATTCGTATGTTTGGATGGATGTTTATATGTTGATTATTTGTGACCGTTGGATGACTTAGCGTGGTTTATATGTCGAGTCTCTATCTTATCAAGTATATGCCGCTAACGGTGAGATGTAAGCCCTAGTGAGTATATAGTTGCCTAAGGGTGTCTTCCCCGAGTTTGTCTATAATCTGATGCTTACAGTTTTGTACTTCATGCGCCTATATCTTTATATATTGAAATGCTTATTTATACTTCTCGTAATTCTCACATATATATATATATATATATATATATATATATATGTATATAGAAATAGGATTCTGTGCGAACCTATAGTTCACACGAACTTTTATCTCATCCCTTAAATCAAATTGGATCAAGTTAAGTCAAAGGTTTATATTAAACCTCTTATCCCTTTATGGCTTTACACTATCTCCAAACCCAATCTATGTACTACTGACCCCTCACCTTTATCCACCACCACCTTGTGTCACCAGCATACCGTCGCCGGAGCTCCGTCAAGAACCTCGCCGGCGATCTTGCGTAACTTCACTGTCACCGGCCATACTTTCTCCCTTTCCTTTCTCTACTTCACCATAACTAACCTCTTCGCCGGCCTTCTGGACGCACAACCACCACCACCACCACCACCACATTTATAGTTATCTTTGATCGAAATGGGATCTATTTGACACAAAGTTTTGCAACATGTTATTAATGTGGACATGTGGTCAGTATTTTGAAGTTGTTCATATTTCACAAATCTATTGTTTGAATTACAATTTTGTTTTTCTAAATTGTTATATATTCTTGTCGTGGTTGTGCATTGTTATGGTGTAATTTGATGTTTGAGGGATATATGGTTTGTAGTGGAGAGAGGAGGGGGCGCTCGGCGTGGCGGTTTCGTGGTAGTCATGCAAGGACGTTTGGCATGTGGTATTAGTGAGAGCGTGGTGGTATGGTTGCGAATTGGGGCGACGGCCTGTTATGGTGGTTGTTAGGTGAGTGGTGTCCGCGCAGGAAGAGAGTGGTGAGGGGAATAGTCTTCGACGGTGCGTTCGGTGGTTATCGATGGTGATATGTAAAGGTATTGGTGGAAGGGATCGATAGGATCGTTGAAATGGGCGATTATGACGCTGATACAGTCTAACGAACGACAACGTTATGTTGGTGGATGCATTGTTGATGATGAGGCCAGTGGGACCACTAGCGGCGGTGGTGAGCGACTAGTTGTGGTGTCAGTGAAAGGTGGTTATGGCGGTGCTCTTTGGGTACTACTGTACTAGTATGTCTATGTGCCTATGCCGTACGGCTGTAACTTAATTTGTAAGAGAAGTCTCTGTACTAGTACGTGATAATTGCGGACCTGTGATAATGCGTAGTGGTAGACTGGTAGCTAAAATTGAAGTATCTAAGAATACAACTACATCTACTCTACTTTTTAATGTGTCTACTGTCTTGGTTTGTGCACGTTAAACTAACTAATGTATCATAAAATAGATTTTGATGTAGTAGAATTTCTATTGTACCACAGGTTAGATACTTAGATTTTAGAAATTGCTCAAGTTTCAATAATTGTCATTAATTGTTTAAGACGATGATTTGTGTCTGTCGATTGTAAGCTCCAATTTCAAACTGTCATTGTAGTCAACTTCCCAAATGTACTATTGTACTAGTTCTTTGTTTCTTGTATGATTAAGTTGTACTTAACTATAGACGTAATAATGAGTTTTACTTTAGGATATTCATTTCCCTCGTTTGATCTCATTAAGTTGCAAGATAAACTTCTTTAACTTACTTGATACATATATGTAGCTACCTAGTACACTAATCTAAAATACAAGGTACATATTTTTACCTAGTTAGAAACACTAATCTAAATTACTAGATACTTCCTCCATTCAACTCCACTCTACCAAATTTTTTTTTCACATTTGCCGAGACGTGTTTTACACTGTAAATATCGTTAGCTACGTGTTTGCAAAAATTATAAAAGTTAGATATTAATAATGTACTCGTAAAGACGAATCAAACAAGATCACACATGAATATATTTTTTACTTATATATTGAGAGAAAATTGCAATTATATGATCGTGTGACACCCTCAAATTTGCGGAAAGAAAAAAAATAATTTCAATACATAACGAAGGGTGTCATAAATAAAAAGGGTCATTACAAAACGGAAATAATATTCTACGAAAGAAATATACAAGACGGGAGATATATCTCCCGTATAAATACGGAAATAAAAGGAGTGTATAATAATATACAATCAAAGAACCGAATATAGGTCCAAGGTAATACTTCGCTCGCTAGCTCGTCAATGTACCCAAATATGCATTCACCACCTGTTCGACCGCATTAAATATAAACACGGAAGCCACAGTCAGTGGGGAGTAACTCCGAGTCCTCCCAGCCACG
>JAIUZE010031894.1:0-35850 GCA_022085475.1 Heliosperma pusillum | reverse complement strand
ACAAGGGAAATATAACTATTGTAGTTTTATTTCTATAGAGACATATAAAAGTTATAATGTGATCAATCTAGTTTTGGA
This sequence comes from Heliosperma pusillum, assembly GCA_022085475.1. Lineage (NCBI taxonomy): Eukaryota > Viridiplantae > Streptophyta > Magnoliopsida > Caryophyllales > Caryophyllaceae > Heliosperma > Heliosperma pusillum. Next base: position 35,772 of record JAIUZE010031894.1, on the reverse strand, counting down.
TTTAGAGGTATACTTTAATAAACGTTATTATGTACATAACCTCTAAATAAAGAATATAGTATCCACTTAGTGTACGACACAAGTGTTTCACTTTTGTGAATAGAACAAACGTTGTATCTTAATATGCCTATACTTGGTCAATGGTTATCCCATACCAATCAAAGGTAAATATATTCTTGATCTAAACTAGTAATAATTACTTGTCATATAGATTGTAAAAGCTCAAAATTGGTGACCCTTATCTAATCTTAATTCTGGATTGTGTAACACATTAAGAGGCTAGTATTGACAACTATCCCTAAACCATCTGATTTTGAATCTTATGGTGCGTGCGAATCTTGTATTCAAGGCAAGGTGATTCGTGCCCTTTTTATTTAAAAGGAAATCAAACTAGTGAGTTATTGGCCCTATTACATTAGAATATGTGTGGTCCAATAACAAACACAACCAGAGATGGTAATGATTACTTCACTTGATTTACCGACGATTTAAGTAGATATTATGTTTGATTCTACTTAATGAGGTGCTATGGGAAATCTTTGAAAAGTTCAAAGAGCTTCAATGTGAAGTAGTTAACCACTAAGAGCATTAGATCAAGGACTTACGACTAAATCGTAACTATAAATATCTAAGTATTGACTTTGATTTTCACCAAAAGATTTGTGAAATGGTTTCACAAGTTAACTTCTCTAACACACATTATTAGATAAGGTGTTGTTGAATAGAGAAACAGAACCTTATACGATATGGTTTTGTCTTTTTCAAGTGAAAATGAGCCATTTGACTAACCTTGGGATCTTAATATTTTTGTCTGCTATTTCTTTTCCCACCATATTAAAACACATTTAAAACAGTCTGATTTCATTCCATATACGATATGGGAAGGTAGCGTACCTAATTTATAAGTTATTTGAATGAAACAAGTGCTCAATAATCCCACATTGACCACGAGAACAAAGCGTTTGTGACTCGTGATGCTGTCTTTCAATAAAAAATACGATAATTTCTTGATAAGACAGAGTGGGAGAAAATGTTTCAAGAGCCACAAACTGAGCATATGGTCCGGAAAAGGTTTTCCTCATTGCTTGTTCAGTAGTTGTTTCTTCGGAACCTAGGAGGTTAGGTGGAATTTTATCGCTCCTTATAGTGATGAATTCTAATATGCGACTTATAAAAGACTGCTTTTAGTCCAAACTTCTTGATATGGCTTAGAGTCATACGACCTGGTAAAATTTTGCACGAAGAAGTACGACCTCTTCAATGTAAATTGATTTAAAAAATCAAAAATTTGCATGGATGAACATTAAAATGTTTTCAAAGATAACTTGGTAGGCAAAGAGTTTTGCACCAACCTTAATTCTTTGATCCATTCGAATATACTTAGCGATTACAGCATATCATAATAGTATGATGCCAACTGGATCTCAAGAACCACCTTCTTGAATACGATTCTAGAAGAGTTAGTATATTTTATATTCACCTGTGGGTTCGTAGATCCTAACTATCCTAAGTTAATTTGCAGCTAAAGAGGATGTCGTAAGTAAGAATAAAGAGTTGGAATTAGTGTGTCAATCATGTCATAAAATATTCCGATATCTCGAGGAATTATGTTTATAATGAAGTTTAGTGGGAGTAATGTGGTATGCATCAGTCTTATATGTGGAGACATATTGATCATTTTAGATGATGGAATATTTTGGAGAAATAGAATACATCTTTTAGATATATGGATTTATGGAGATAAATCTAAAAGGATATTAGCGTTGAGTCAAAATTCTTATATTGATAAGATCTTTGACTAGTTCAAGGAAGTTTAACACATCATAATTGATTCCTTTTGCTTCCGCTGCGGGATCAATTATATACGCTGTGATGTATACTCAATCCGACATTTCGTATGCTTTGAGTATGACGAATCATTTGCAAATAAATTCAAGTGAGAGTCACTTGATAGCCATAAAGAACATCCTTAAGTACTTGCGAAGGACTAAAGATAGGTTTCATATGTTTGGAGTTTAAAGTGAGTTGTGTGTAAGAGTTTACACAGACTTCAGTTTCCAAACTGATCAAAGTGATTTGAAATCACGAACTGGCTGTGTTTCATAGAAGATTTATCTGTTGGAAGAGTTCCAAACAGAAAATACTATTGGAAAGGTTCCAAGTAGGAGTGACATTTTCAAACATAAATGTCATGTATCTGCTGGAAGTGTTCCAGGCAATTTATCATTGCGGATTTAACAACGGAAATGGAGAACATTGCGTCATATGATGATGCATATGAAAGTAGCTTGGATTCGACAGTATTTGAGGGACTAGAAATAGTTCATATAGCTGTATATCCTATCCCATTATACTGGTAAAACAGTGGGAGCTAACTTTAGGCCAAGAGTCCTAAGTCTAGATTCAAACCTAGACAGGTACTCAGAAAGTTTTATGTAATATGAGATTACGTAGACAAAAAGAAATAGCAATCAGAACGATGGGAGAGATGCAAGTATTGCTAATCCATTAGCCATGCATTTTGTAGGCTGAACATGATAGTCATGTCAGTTCAATGGGGATTGAAATATGTACCTGAATTGCTAAAGATTATAAGATATGAAATTATTGATAGCGTATCAATTTTTCCAAATATTTGATAATCGCATTCATTGTTAGAGTTTCATTAAAAACTCCATTACTTAGTTTGACTAAATTTTAATACTTTGTTTATCCGAATTGGTTGAAAGAAAGGTTGAACCCAATTCAAGTGAACAGGACGAACTTAGTATTTTGTCCCTAGTCACTCAATGAGGTGACGTCTCGAAATGACTAGATTGTAAGTCGATCGATGGTTGGTTCAGCACCATGGGGTCAGGGAGATGACTGGTCGTTTACATAGACAGACTGTATGACACTCTGTCGGACAGTGACATTGTAGAGACCCTTAAATCAATTATTTGATGCCTGGTCGTGGCAGGGTCTTCTATCTTATTCCTATAAGTCGATTATTTTGACTGGCGACCGTCTATCTGAGTCGGTGCAGTTTCCGATTGGTTTTGGTTGATGTTCTAGGTCGTGCCGTAAAAGGAGGCCGATGGACTTCTTCTGGATCATGGTGATATGCATCATACAGAGTAGATGGATCAACAGGAATTGTCCACCCACGTTGGGTAAAAACATCTTTAGGACACTCGAGGAGAAGTTACTGTAAATGCGTGGCCACGCTCGGAAAGAGATCTATGGTAGATTTTCCGGTCAGACAGTTACTCTCCCTATCGAGAAAACCACTCTAGATATTGTCAATCGCAAGTGCGACCTGAAAGACACCTTGCGTTGAGTGGGAGATGTGATAAAAGAGACAAGAGAATCAGTGACGCACACTTGTGTCAGACAAGTGGGAGATTGTTGGAGTAGGTGTCCTCCACAATAGTGCGCCACATAATAAATCTTATTATGGAATATAATTGGGATAATTATTGACTATATATATGATTAGTCAGTTGATTAACGTAAATCAATAACGGTTGGCTAACTAGAGTTTGACGTTATTGTCGTTTGACGGCGGTGATCAACTGATCCCTTTCGGTCACACCTAAAGGATGAAATCCAAATAGTAACTAATTATTTGTATACGATACAGTTAATTAGTACATTACATATATTCGAGATGTACGAGAGTTAATTATTAGAAATTGAGTTAAGAACTCAAATTCGATTAAACTTATTTTTCAATTATGCGATAATTGACTAATAAATTTATATCTTATTTTAATACGATTAAATAAGATTTAACTTAGTAATTAATCGTTAAATTACTAAATTAGTTGAGGTTTAGAGATAGAGGTAATTAGTTAATTATATTTACAAGGAGTTGTAAAATAAATTAACCATGCATTGTGGGACCCATTATATATTGATATAATGGTAAAATATTACTTAAAATGTTAAATACATATTATTTATTTAATTGAGTCATATAATTGTTATATGATCAAATTAACACTTAATTATAAAAGATAATTAACCATATGATCAATAAGTATTTGTAACACCCGGAAATGTACCCTATTTTTCTAGTAAAAATATTTTACGGATACTTCTCTGCGAATTTTAGTTTTAATCGTAAATTTAATTTTTCGAGTCGAATTTACAATTTCCGAGTTCGTATTTGGAATTTCCGCGAGATTCCATGAGAATCCCGTCTTAAGGCGTCTTTGACTTTTCTTGACTTTTAAGTCGTCTTTGACTTTTCTTGACTTTTAAGTCGTCTTTGACTTTTCTTGACTTTTGAACCGTCTTTGACTTTCGTTGACTTTTCCGACTCACCCTACATATACTCCCTCAAACCCTAAACCTAATTCATTTCCTCACAATTCATTTCCTTTTTCTTCCTCATCAAACCACCAAAACTTTGCCTCCATTGTTGATCCGTCTTCAAATCGTCACTACTCCTTCATTTCTCGCTCAAATTCGCGTAAGTTCGTCTTATTCTTCCCCTTTTAGCTTCCTCTATCCGTATTGGTAATAAAATTACCGTCTTTCTCGCTTTTTAAATTATCCGTCTTTCTCAAGGTGAATGATATTCATCTTTTATTATCTACTTGTATGTAGGTGGAGACTAGGAAAGCTTAGTAACCGTTTAAAGACGCGAAAAGGTAACGGTGAAGGGTTACTCGATATCATTTACGTGTTTTACATGCTTTATATGCTAGGATTCGTATTTAGAATACGATAAGTAAGTTAGGAATTATGTTATGGATAAGGATTGTTGTTGTTTGATGATTGTTGATGATGAATATTGATTGTTGATAGTTATTAGAAATGGATTATGAGAATTGGAAATGATAGGATTGATTTTTGTTGAAGGCTCTCGGGTGAATTGGAGACACATCTCACGGTCGTGAAATACAAGTCACGGTCGTGACTTGTGCAGTTTCACTGCACTGACCCATTTTCGTAGAATGATCATATCTCATTCGTTACTTGTTTGTTTTAGGCTTGTGACCATTCGTTGGAACCGTAAGAGGATAAGCTATCACCTCGACTTGGAATTTCTATATTTGCATGTCTAGAACTCTAGTTATGACCGTTTGAAGTGGACCCTTGTTTTCGTTGGGTTCCAAACAACGTTGTTTTGGGGGGGTGATCTATGTTTTTATTCGTTATGCTTCACAAACTTGTTCTGATGCTTATGTATCATGTATTGATTCATTTTTATCATAGTTAAGTTTATATATTTCCCTATTCACATGTTTTGTGACGGTTTGTGGTATGTCCTACTTTAAGTCGTTTTTACAAATGTTACGGTTTGAGCACTATTTTGGTATGTGCTTTGTACTCTCATTCCCTTGGCTACCTCCACGTTCGTAAGGCTGGAATGTCGGAACGGGGAGGTATCCTACTGCTTAAATGCATGTGTTAGTGGGCATACGACGACGTTGTTGGGAGTTGAACGCATTGCGTTGATCGACCCGGCCGTCAAATGTTGTGTAATTGCGAGGTGGTGTTATTTGCATGTAGCGTACCGCATGTTATGAGGCTTGAGCTCTTTTCTGCCTCTTTCGTGAATTGATCTACCGAGAATGTGGGTACTCGGCGTCTATATGATTGACCGAGTCTTGGATGCGAAACGTGATCGCATGTCGAATCGGAAAATGTGATTCCGGGAATCTGGCCAGGTTTAGATTAGGAGCCTTATCGTTCCTACCAGGAGGAAATAGTCTACATATACGAAATGTGATCGTGTATGCGTTCAGGGAAATGTGATCTCGTGGATGCCTTTTAATCATACTTGCCATGTACACGGTGCTAGTGCGTTTCATTTACCGTGAGAGATGTCGTCTTTGTGTCGTCGTTCTTTAATGCGTGATTTCATGATATTATTCATGGTCATTGCATGATTGGGCATCGTCGTTCTTTGAATGCGTGATTTCATGATATTATTCATGGTCATTGCATGATTGGACACCGTCAATGTCTTGGTTCGTGAATGGATGATAATATGTTGGATTTTTTGTGATCATCGCATGACTTGGCATGGTTTGTTTGTCGAGTCTCAATCTTATCAAACTTATACCGCTAACGGTGAGATGCAAGCCCTAGTGAGCGTATTAGGTTGCCTAAGAGTGTCTTCCCCGAGTCTTTGTATAACATGATGGATTCGGATTTGTATTCCATATGCTCTTATCATTATATATTGAATTGCATATCTATCCTTATCGTATTTCACATGTATATCTATATATGCATGCTTCTACTTTTGTATTTCCTTTTATGTACGTTTAATGTGATATGGCTGGGAGAACCCGGAGTTACTCCCCACTGATTGTGGCGTTCATGTTTTTCATGGATGAACAGGTTGCTTGCATGGATGACTTTTTGCTTATGCTATTTTGGGTTTGGGTGTGAGCTAGCGGGCGTTGTCCCTGGATGAAACACCTCTAGACGTTGTTTAGCTAGTTGCTAATTACTTTGTCTTTTGTTAACACTTTGAGAGACTACGTCTCTTGTGGTATTTTTATTTAGTTTGTTATATTTTGACACTCCTCGTATTCTTCTATCTTGCATGTATAAAGGTTTTAAAAACTTCTTATTTTCCGCTATATAATTCACATGCTTGTATGTTTTATATTTCCGCATTAGCGAGGGTTGTCACAGTTGGTATCAGAGCTTTATCGCTCCCGACGCACACACGTGAACCCTAAACTTAAACTACTTGACCTTGAAATAATAAATGAGAGATGGGTAGAAATTAAGGACTTTACTTGGTAGTCTTGGTGTACTTGATGTTTGTTAAGTTCTAACTTGTTTGTTGATTGTGTTGAGTGATGATATGTTTGTTTGTATCTACCGTCTTAAGGTGGATCAATGTGTTACCTAGAAAAGTATCCTTTACCGAAGATTGAAGATTGACAAGCCTAATTGAAGTGTATTTCTTCCTCATCTATGAAATCTCTCGTCCTTATTGTCTTATGCTCTCTTCCTTCTATCTTGATGCTTCTTTCTCTTCCAACTTGTTTGCCTCTTGGAAATTACTCTTGATAGTTCTTCCATTTTACCATTGGTATCCTTACCTTCCTCTTGTAATATTTTGTGGATGCCATACCCTTTTGTTTGTGGCATACTTTACTTGGTTGGAAGAATTTTAGACTTTGTGGACTATTAGTGTTTGTTAGAATGAATTTGTGATTTGAGGAAAATGTTATAGATCTAATTTCACCCTATGGTGGTGAGAGTTGGTATCCTTGAGGAAAGTATGGTAAAATATGTTTGATGATTTTAGTGTATAAATGCTTGTCATGACTTGTATGTAAATAGTTCATGATATTCGATGGTGTAAGTTGAATGAGTTGGCTAGGATTTCTTAACTCATTAATAATTTAATCTTTTGGACTTAAAAGAGTAGTATTGTTTTGAAGACCATACTTATGATATGTCTAAGTGGTGTAAATGAGAAGCTTTAAATGATATCTTGAGGAGCGAAATACTTTTGAGGTTAAGCGACTTCTTGTGCATGGCTTCCTATTGTGTGTTTGTGAGTATAGGCTTGGTGGAAAAGCATTTGGCTATAGTTCTTGGATTTAAATATATGATCTTATCTTATGGTATCGGAGACTCGTTTGGTGTAGTAAGGTTTCGTTGTAAGTTGAACCATATTACTTGAGGATTATAGATATGAGAGAGATTCGATGATGTGATCTAGGATGGAAATACCTTGGGATGTTAATGATGATGTTTGGCTTGATGTTGTACTTTGATAATAATGAACTCGGGGGCTATAGACTTGAAAATGACCGAGGATAAGAGAGTATTTGCTAGTCCTTCAATTAAAGAAACCTTTGAGGTTGTGTTGAATATTTGAGCTAAAGGAATGTTATTATACTTGAGTTACAATTCCGCAATTGGGAATCCGTGTGATATGAAAGGATGGATGAATTGGGTTGGAGTCGATTTATCAAATATAGGTGTACCTTACTTTGATGATTGTACGTGGTACGATGGTCCCTTGTAAGAGACCTTTGTTTGGGATGAGTTGCTTTACTATCACCCTAAGTCTGAAAGGAGAAACTTTGTGGATTAAATCTTAAACCCTTACTCGTGCCATCATTCCTTTTCATTTCCATTCTTGAATGTTTTTGTCAAGATTGATCTTTAAGAAATTACAAGCTCGTATTTTCTTTCTTACTCTGATATCTTCATAACTCTACTATCTGCTTTGTCTCTTCCTCAACCTCGTTTTCCTTTTTCGCCTTCGCCTTTTTCATCTTATCGTAGTCTTTAGTGACGCTTCCTATTGTTCCTTGTATCATGTTCTTTTATCCGTACTCTCTCAATAGGTAGTTTTTCTTATTAGCTAACGTAAGGGTTAGTAGGTGTGTTTTGAAGAAGTTTTGAATATGGTACCTAACCGTCCTATTAAACTAGTTTCATGTTTAGATGATTATAAGAAATTGAGGATAGCTTAGGATGAAACTCTCCTAGTGGTTTTAGACTATGAAAGCTTAATGTTGCAATATCATTTTGAGGATCGAAATAAGCATAATGATAGTTGGTAGTTGTGGTTAAGAATTTTAGTGATTCTTTAAGTGTTACTTGGGAAATTGTGGTCTTTAAATGTTGGACCCTAACGGGAATAATTACCTTGTGGAATTTGGATTGGATGACCAAACTTGAGGAATATTGTCATAAGCGAAAACCGATGTATTGAGAGTTTGAAGGAGCTAAATAAATTGATTTACGGTCGCATTGCCCTATGATTGGCAAAAGTTAAGTGAAATGAGATTGTGTGACTAATCTCTTTTGAGGATTTGTGTTTTAACTTTTGAAGATGATAAGGTTCATTGTTAATAGTTTTAGGGTAATGAGTTTTGGAATAAATTGGATCAAAGGATTTCATGGTAAGTCTCTTTTACCTTGTGGTTGTTAGCGGTTTTGTTTCCCTAGATATAAACATTTTGTGGTGGTTTCTAATAAGAGTTTTGATGAAGCTAAGAAGATTAGAGTACGTAATGAATCTTTCATGTGAGTTGTTAGTTGTGGAGTCTACCGTGCCGATGAACCTTAGTAGATTCTAGTTGGATTCGAATAATTGGGATTTGTTACTCGAAGTTTCGTGATTATGGAATATTTTTGTAGAAATTCTGATGATTGAAAATGATGAGTTGCAAATTGGGTAAATTGCATTCTCTTGAGGATTTGGTTTATTAGTAGATATAGTGAGGTCGAATTTTGTAGATCTTCCTGCTGACTTTATCTTGATCTTCTTATCCCTAAGAGTTCGATTTGTTTCGTTTTGCGTGTTTTGTATATATTTTGTTATCGTGATTTGTGAACTTTAAGTTCGAGTCGCTCTATGTACGTGTAATGTCTTGTTATTTGATTTTATCTTTGATAAACTTTCAAATTTCCATATTATATTTCTAATTCAACGTTTCAAAGAAGTCTAAAGATGGTTTGTGTTCCCTCTTTTTGGAGAAAATGGATTTCTTTTACTTTTATATTTGGATTTTGCGTTGGTTGGATGTTTGTACTTGTTATTGGAGACGTCTGATAACTAGTCCTGCACTTACTAACGTTTGTTATGATTTTCAATTTCACTATTTTGACTTTAATTTGATCTGGATAATTAGAGTTCTCGTTCGCGACGGGCACTCTTGAGATCCGTAAGTAAGTTCCACACTTATGAAAATTTCTCTTTAAATCGTTTTCGAGAAAAACCTCGTTTCATAAATATTTTCCTTTATAAAAGTTTTCGTATTAATTTTGAAAACCGATTCTTGTCCTTGATACTTTTGTTTTCTACTCTCAAGTTTCGAGGACGAAACTTTTTGAAAGGAGGGGTGATTGTAACACCCGGAAATGTACCCTATTTTTCTAGTAGAAATATTTTACGAAACCTTTTCAGCAAATTTAAGTTTTAATTTAGAATTTATTATTTCGAGTCAAATTTAGAATTTCCGAGTTCGTATTTGGAATTTCTGCGAGATTCCATGAGAATCCCGTCTTAAGGCGAGTTTGACTTTTCTTGACTTTTAAGTCGTCTTTGACTTTTCTTTACTTTTAAGTCGTCTTTGACTTTTCTTGACTTTTGAGTCGTCTTTGACTTTTCTTGACTTTTGAGCCGCCTTTGACTTTCGTTGACTTTTCCGACTCACCCTTACTTATACTCCCTCATACTCCCTAAACCTAATTCATTTCCACACAACTCATTTCTTTCTTCTTCCTTAAGCAAATATCAAAAACCTTGCCTCCATAATCTTTTCAAGCTTAGAATCGTCATAGCTCGTTCGTTACTTGCTAGAATTCACGTAAGTTCGTCTTATTCTTCTCCTCTTACCTTCCTCTAACCGTATTAGTAATAAAATTACCGTCTTTCTCGCTTTTTAAATTATCCGTCTTTCTCAAGGTGAAATATATTCATCTTTTATTGCCTAATTGTAGGTGGAGACTACTAGGAAGGCTTAGTAATCATTTAAAGACGCGTAAAGGTAACGGTGAAGGGTTACTCGGTATCATTTATGTGTTTTGCATGCTTTATATGTTAGAAATCGTATTTAGAATACGATTAGAAGCTTAGGAATCATGTTATAATTTATGATTGTTGTTATTTGATGATTGTTGATGATGAATATTGATTGTTGATAATTATTAGAAGTGAATTAGAAAAATTGGAAATGATAGAAATGGTGTTGTTGTTCTCGGGTGGACTCGTGCTGTTTCACTGCATTGACCCCTTTTCGTAAAATGATCATATCTCCTTCGTTACTTGCTTGTTTTGGGCTTGTGACCATTCGTTGGAACCGTAAGAGGATAAGATATCACCTCGACTTGGAATTTATGCATTCCCATATCTAGAACTCTAGTTATGACCGTTTGAAGTGGACCCTTATTTTAGTTAGTTTCCAAACTTGTGTTTTGTGTGTAGTTGTGCTCCGAGCCGGGGTACCGGCCGCCTCCCTCCACACCGGCCTGGAACACGGCTGTATTTTTCTTATAAAATCTCTAAAACTCGTAATTCGTATTAGTTCGCATGATTCGTTTATCGTATAATTTTACGTAGTGACTTATAATATTCATGTTTTGGATATATGATATTTCATTCGCTTGTATCACATGTTTTGTGACGGTTTTTGGTATGTCCCCCTTTGAGTCGGTTTTTACAAATGTTACGGTTTGAGCACTATTTTGTCTTGTGCTTTGTACTCTCATTCCCTTGGCTACCTTCCCGTTCGTAAGGCTGGAATGTCGGAACAGAGAGGTATCCTACTGCTTAAATGCATGTGTTAGGGGGCATACGACGACGTTGTTGGGAGTTGAACGCTATGCGTTGATCAACCCGGCCGTCAAATGTTGTGTACTTGCGAGGTGGTGTTATTTGCATGTAGCGTACCGCATGTTACGAGGCTTGAGCTCGTTTTCCGCCTCTTTCGTGAATTGATCTACCGAATTTGGGGTACTCGGCATATATATTGTAAGACCGAGTCTTGGATGTGGAACGTCTTACCACATGTCGAATCGGAACACGTCTTATTCTGAGAGTCTGGCCAGGTTTAGACTAGGACCGTATTATTATCGTCGTGCTACCAGGAGGAAATGAGTCTACATAGGCGAAATGTAAGCATCGCGTATGAGTTGAGGGAAATGTGATCCCGTGGATGCCTTTTAATCATACTTGCCATGTACACGATGCTAGTGCGTTTCATTTACCGTGAGAGTTGTCGTCTTGTGTCGTCTTTGAATGCGTGATTTCATGATATTGTTTATGGTCATTGCATGGATTGGGCACCGTCAATGTCTTGGTTCGTGAATGGATGATAATATGTTTGATTTATTGTGAACATCGCATGACTTGACTTGGTTTGTCTGTCGAGTCTCAATCTTATCAATCTTATACCGCTAACGGTGAGATGCAAGCCCTAGTGAGCGTATTCGGTTGCCTAAGAGTGTCTTCCCCGAGTCTTTGAATAACATGATGGTTTCGGCTTTGATTTCCACATGATCTTATCATTATATATTGAATTGCCTATCTATTCTTATCGTATCTCACCTGTATATCTATATATGCATGCTTCTACTTTTGTATTTCCTTTATGTACGTTTAATGTGATATGGCTGGGAGAACCCGGAGTTACTCCCCACTGATTGTGGCGTTCATGTTTTTCATGAATGAACAGGTTGCTTGCATGGATGGCTTTTTGCTTGTGCTATTTTGGGTTCGGGTGTGAGCTAGCGGGCGTTGTCCCTGGATGAAACACCTCTAGACGTTGTTTAGCTAGTTGCTAATTACTTTGTCTTTTGTTACCACTTTGAGAGACTACGTCTCTTGTGGTATTTTTATTTAGTTTGTAATATTTTGACACTCCTCGTATTTTTCTATCTTGCATGTATAAAGGTTTTTAAAATACCGTATTTTCCGCTATATAATTCACATGCTTGTATGTAATATATTTCCGCATTCGCGAGGGTTGTCACATAACGGTTATTTGGAAGAAGAGGTTTTTGTTGAACAACCTCCCGGATTTTTGAATAGCAAATTTCAAAACCATGTTTTTAAACTCGATAAAGCTTTATATGGTTTGAAACAAGCGCCTAGGGCTTGGTACGACAGATTGTCCAAATTTTTATTACAAAACAATTTTAAAAGAGGATATGTTGACAAAACCCTATTTCTAAAATCCGACGGCTCTGATTTACTTGTTGCTCAAATTTATGTAGACGATATTATTTTTGGTTCTACTAAAAAGAAATTGTGCAAGTATTTTTCAGATCTAATGACCTTAGAAATTGAAATGAGCATGATGGGAGAATTGAAATTCTTCCTAGGATTGCAAATTCAACAAACTAAGGAAGGAATAAAGATTCACCAACCAAAATATGTCAAGGAGCAAATTAGAAAATTTGGTATGGAGAACGCTCATCCAACGGACACACCTATGGTAACTGATAAAACGTTGAGCTTAGACGAAAATGGTAAGTGTGTCGATAAGACTACATATCGAGGTATGATTGGTTCTTTATTATATTTAACTGCAAGTAGACCTGATATTATGTTCAGCGTATATGTCTGTGCTAGATTTCAATCTTGTCCTAAAGAGTCACACATGATTGCAGTTAAACGTATCTTGAGATTTTTGATTGGTACATCTAATTTATATTTGTGGTATCCACTTGAGTGTAATTTAGATCTAGTAGGATATTCAGATGCAGATTATGCTGGATGTTCTTTAGATATAAAAAGTACCTCTGGATTCGCTACGTTTGTTGGACCATGCATAATTACTTGGGGCTCAAAGAAGCAAAATTCGTTTGCGTTATCTACTGCAGAAGCCGAATATATCGCTGCAGGACTGGTATGTTTTCAACTACTTTGGTTAAAGCAACAACTATGTGATTATGGTGTTAATGTTGGTTGTATGCCTGTATTTTGTGATAATACGAGTGTTATTGTTATTTCTAAAAATCCAGCTCAGCATTCTCGTACTAAGCATATAGACATTAGACATCATGTTTTACGTGACCATGTAGAAAAGGGCAACATTAAACTCGAATTTTGTAGTACTGAAAATCAATGGGCTGACATTTTAACAAAGGCGTTAGCGAGAAGACGTTTTGAGATTTTGCGGTTGGAAATTGGTTTAATCAGTAGCAATTAAATTTGTCATATTTATTTTATGAACCTGCGTGACTGGCTAGAATAAGACGAGAGTATATGACTGTGTCCGTGTATTCCATTGCTAGTATATTTGTGTTTAATATTATATATTTTACGTGAGTATCTTGCATATTAAGTATTTTATGGATATTGAATTATGGACCACATATTTGCCTATAATCTATCTTATTCACTTTCCAAAATTGACCAAAACTCTCATGTTGACCGAAATTCCCAAACAAATATTATCTTACCATATCTTTTTATTTACCTAATCCTATCCTTACCATATATCACCTATATTTACCCTAGATTACTTTTACAATCCTACCCAAATTCAAAAATAATAAAAAAAAAGGAAAAAGAGGAAGAGTAGGACGACACCTCACGTGCACTCCTACAAAAACACAAACACCTTGTATGTCTACCAATCCATCACCACAACCCACCCAAAAATTACCCAAATCAACACAAATCGAGTCGGATTCGGTACTTGAAGGTACTAAGAGGCGTCGGCTAAATAAAGGGAAGAGAAAAGGGCTGTTGATCCGGGTAGTTATGGCGTTAATTTGAAGGATGATATGAATGATATTTTTTTGAAATTCATGAAAATGGAGGCATTGGGTCCGTAATTGGGTTTTTGTCAAAAGGTGGCTCTATTGATATGAAACCGAATGTGGCTGATTTTTCGGGGCTTGAATCAAAATTGGATGTGTTTATGAGTATAGTAATGGAGCGCCTTGATGCGCAAGATAAGAAAATTGATGCGATTATTGACAAAGTTGTCAAGCCGTGGCTATGGGGAACTCTAGCTCTACCCGTGACCATGGAGGGTCGGGTGTGAGTGGTGAGTTGCGGAGTTGGATAACGGGAGTTGATGGTTGCCTAGTTCAAATTGGGAGAAATGTTGTCGATATTCAACAAGAGATGTTTAGGCAACGGGATCGGATGCAATTCTTGGTTAGCCAAGGAGGTGCGTTGGTGAAGAGTGGTTCAGAAATGCGTGACGGTATGCACACTATTTATGATGCGACGGAGGCTCTCTCTTTGAAGGTTCGGAACTTCGATGTATGCCTCACCACCCAAGCTAATCATGTGAAGACGTGCCTTGATCGCCTTTCTACTCTTGAGTACCGTACCCGGCCCGACTACATTGACTCCAACATCATTCGCCAACCCGATTTACCTTGATTTTCTTATCTTACCTTGTTTGTTTCTTAAACTACTTATTTATTCGGCCCATTTTGGCTTTATACACTATCCTAATCGGCCTATTTGGCACTAACAATATTTTTATTGTGGTTTGTAGTTTTTAATTAACATTTAGTATTTGATTTGCTTGATATGAATCGTTTAGTATTCCGTATTTTGCATATCTATTTCTTGCTTTGGAGTATGTTATTCTAGTCATTTTATATCCTTGTTCTTTTCTTTTCAATGATTCCAAGAGGGGGAAGAAATGATACTTAGTCACAATGTTAAGAGAAATCATAAGAGGCTTGTCATCATCAAAATAGGTCCAACAAATTCCGGAATTTGTTGGACCTATTTTATAGTTTTGATAATGACATGTGTTTACTTGATAATGTGCTTTACTTGATATATCATATGCGTGTAATTATTTGCTTTAGTCTTATTATAGCTAACAACAATTACAAGAAAGAAGATGAAAGTTATAAGAACTTCAGGCATAACTTTGACAAGTTGTGTGAGACAAAGTTATAACAACTTCAGGAATAACTTTAGAAGTTTACATGGAAGTTATAGCTACTCAGTCATAACTTTAAAGAAAAACTCTTCAAGCAAAATCTACCTCAAATAACACAAGACTCAAGATGGAGGGTCTTTGTGATCAAGATGAAGAGATGATCCGTATACTGAAGATCTTTGTGAAGATTAGATAATATAGGTCGTCATTCGGTAACTACTCCATGAGAGTGATTTTAAGTTTAAAGTTATAGCTTTAGCCTATAACTTTGGATGATAAATGTTGATGCATGATTTTGGAAATAAAATGTTTTAAATGTTTTCAAAAGTGAAAGAGTATTTTTATATTTATCAAAAGTTTTAATAGAGAATATATTTATGAGATTCTATTGGTTAGTAATACAACTTATGGGTTGTCATGCTACCTAGGGCTTCTAATATATTCTATCTCAATTTGTTGTTAACCTAATAAGCCCACCTAGGGTTTGAGCCACCTAGGGTTTCGTGTAAACCTAGGATTGTTCCTCCTAGGGTTGCGTGCTCCTAGGGTTTCGTGTAAGATAGGAATTTCGGCCTACTTAGGTTGTTTTCCTTGTTTACCTTAATCGGATTCTACTATATCTTTACAACAATATTTTGAGATATTAAAGATAAATATATTTCTAAAAGATAAAGCAAATAATATTTTGAGATAAAGATATTTCTAAAAGATAAAGTAAATATTATTTTATGATATTAAAGATAATTATCTTTCTTAAATATTAAGCTAGGGTTTTAGATCTCCTTTGCTTCTATTATAAATACTCCTTCACATCTCAATTATGAGAAACACGAAATATGTACGACACATATACATATTGAGAGGATTTTCCAAAATCGTTTTTAAGCAAACCTTGAGCAAAATATTTATTAATTTTGGTGTTTGTTTTTCAAAAGAGTCGTGCATCAATCGTTATCAATCGCTCGCGTGAAATTCGTTATTGGAAAATAGTACATCACATAATCTTACAATTCTTTAACGAGAATCTGTGTGAGTTATATTGTACTTTCTTATTAACGTAAGATAGTATAGTGTATTTAGCGATACTCACCTTGAGTTATAATCATAGTTGATTATACGAGTGGGTTGATAATTTTTGTAATCCGTAGAAAGGTACTAATAATTATTAATCGAGAATAGTGGACGTAGGTTTCAACGTGTGAAACTGAACCACTTCAAAAATCCGTGTGCCTCTCTCTACTCTCTTTACTTTTCGTTATTTCTTTACTTACGCTTACTTTGATTAATTAATTAGTTGATCTTAATCTATAAGATCAATTAAATAATTAATTACATATCATATAAATCGAAAAAGTGGGGCTAGTTTTTAATAGTCAATTCACCCCCCCTCTTTCGTATTCAATCAATAGACTCTACAGGTGTGTATTTGCACTCATATTCTAAGAACTTGCTACTAAGGTAGTAGATGGCTCTTTCTTATTTCCCACCAGTTTGTGCGAGCATAGCCCCCATGGCTAGTATTTCCTTGATTCTTTTGAATGCCTTTTAGCAATCATCTTCCCACATGGTATGATCTTTTTTCTTGACCTTTTTGAAAATAGGCTCACAAATCATAGTGACTTTCGATATGAACCGACTTGTGACAACCCTCGCGAATGCGGATATATAAAACATACAAGCATGTGAATTATATAGCGGAAATATGAAGTTTTTAAAACTTTTATACATGCAAGAAGAAGTATACGAGGAGTGTCAAATATTACAAACTAAAGTATGAAATACAACAAAGAGACGAAGTCTCTCAAAATGTTATAAATGTAAAAGTGATTAGCAACTAGCTAAAATAACGTCTAGAGGTAATTCTTCCAGGGGCAACGCCCGCTAGCTCACACCCAAACCCAAAATATCATAGCAAAAAGCCATCCAAATCAAGCAACTTGTTCATCCATGAAAAACATGAATGCCACAGTCAGTGGGGAGTAACTCTGGGTTCTCCCAGCCATATCACATTAAACGTACATAAAAGGAAATACCAAAGTAGAAGCATGCATATATAGATATACATGTGAGATACGATAAGAATAGATAGGCAATTCAATGTATAATGATAAGAGCATATAGAATACAAATCCGAATCCATCATGTGATACAAAGACTCGGGGAAGACACTCTTAGGCAACCGAATACGCTCACTAGGGCTTGCATCTCACCGTTAGCGGTATAAGTTTGATAAGATTGAGACTCGACAAACAAACCATGCCAAGTCATGGTATGACCATGAATAATCAATCATGTAATAACCCATCCACACATAACAATACAATGACGACCTCTCTCACGGTAAATGAAACGCACTAGCACCGTGTACATGGCAAGTATGATTAACAGGCATCCACGGGAGAAAAACATTCCCTGAACGCATACACGATTCAATCCATTTCGTATATGTAGACTAATTTCCTCCAGTAGGACAACGATAATAATACGGTCCTAGTCTAAACCTGGCCAGAATCTCGGAATAACGTGTTCCGATTCGACATGCGATAAACGTTTCGCATCCAAGACTCGGTCAATCATAGACGCCGAGTACCCCAAATTCGGTCGATAATTCACGAAAGAGGCGGAAAAGAGCACAAGCCTCATAACAAGCGGTACGCTACATGCAAATAACACCACCTCGCAAGTACACAACATTTGACGGCCGGGTCGATCAACGCATAGCGTTCAACTCCCAACAACGTCGTCGTATGCCCACTAACACATGCAAATAAGCAGTAGGATACCTCCCCGTTCCGACATTCCAGCCTTACGAACGTGGAGGTAGCCAAGGGAATGAGAGCACAAAGCAGAAGACAAAATAGTGCTCAAACCGTAACATTTGTAAAAACCGACTCAAAGTGGGACATATCAAAAACCGTCACAAAACATGAGAATAGGGACTTATATAAACTTAACTATGATAAAAATGAATCAATACATGATACATAAGCATTAGAACAAGTTTATGAAGCATAATGAATAAAAACAAAGATCACCTCTCCAAAACAACGTTGTTTGGCAACCAACTAAAACAAGGGTTCACTTCAAACGGTCATAACTAGAGTTCTAGACATGCAAATTCATAAATTCCAAAAGGAGGTGATAGCTTATCTTCTTACGGTTCCAACGGGATGTCAGACGCTCAAAACAAGCAAGTAACGAAGGAGATAAGATCATTTTACGAAAAGGGGTCAGTGCAGGAAAAATGCAGTCGGCCGCGCGTAACGCAGCCAGCGCCACCACGACGCAGCCTGCGTCCTACGACGCAGCCAGCGTCCCATGACGCAGCCTGCGTCCCACACGGGATTCAGGAACGATCAAAACCAACATGTTATCAACAACAAACAGCCTCATTTATCATCACAAACCATAAATTCTTATATCAATTAACAACTAACAACATCCATCAACAACAACACAAGTCCTAAGCATACTAACCATAATCTAAACACGATTACTAGCCTAGAAAACACATAAAACACGTAAATGATATCGAGTAACCCTTCACCGTTACCTTTTCTCGTCTTTAATCGATTTCTAGAAAGTCTCCACCTACAATTAGATAACAAAAGATGAATATCATTCATCTTGAGAAAGACGGATAATTTAAAAAGCGAGAAAGACGGTAATTTTATTACCAATACGGATAGGGGAAGATGAGAGGAAAGGAATAAGACGAACTTACGTGAATTTGAGCGAGAAATGAAAGAGATATGACGATTCTAAGACGGATCAAAAATGGAGGCAAGGGTTTTGGGTTTCTTAAAGAAGAAGGAAAGTTTGAGTTGTGTTGTGTTTGTGTGAGGGAGATAGGGTTTAGGAGGGAGTATATGAGGGAAAAAGTCAACGAAAGTCAAATACGACTTAAGACGGGATTTACCTGAAATCTCGCTTAAAATCCAAATACGAACTCGGAAATTCTAAATTCGACACGGAAAATTTAATTCTAAACTAAAACTAAATTTCGCTGAAAAGTATCCGTAAAATATTTTTACTATAAAAATAGGGTACATTTGCGGGTGTTACAATCACCCCACCTTTTAAAAAGTTTCGTCCTCAAAACTTGAGAGTAGAAAATAAAAGTATCAAGGACAAGAATCGGTTTTCAAAATTAATACGAAAACTTTTATAAGGGAAACATTTATGAAATGAGGTTCATCTCGAAAATGGTTTAAGGAAACTTTCACAAGTGTGAAACTTTACTTACGGATCTCAAGAGTGCCCGTCGCGAACGAGAACTCTTATTACCCAGATCAAATCAAAGTCGAAATAGTGAAATCAAAAATCAAACAAGTGTTAGTAAGTGCAGGACTAGTCACCAGACGTCTCCAATAACAAGTTCAAACATCCAACCTGTAACAACCCGAAAAGTACCCTATTTTTATAGTAAAATATCTTACGGATACTTTTCAGCCTATTTAAATTTTAAAGTGGAATTTATTGTTTCCAGTCGAATTTGGAATTTCCGAGTTCGTATTTGGAATTTTTGAGAGATTCCATGAGAATCCCGTTTTTAAGTCAACTTTGACTTTCGTTGACTTTTTCCGACTCGCCTTGTAATTTTGAAGACCGAAATTTTTTTTAAAAAAAAAATAATAATTTTAATTTATTTTTATTAAGATTTATCAGGATTTATGATAATTTAATATAATTATTTTGAATTTATTCGGAATTAAAGAGAGGGTTTTACGATTTAAACCCGAGCGTCATTTAACTATTCCCGAGTCATCTTAAATCCCGAAACAAACCCGAAACTCGACTTTGGCATGAGTCACACACCCCATGTCATCTTTTTCCACTCATTTTAGATATTTTCATTCTTATGATTAAACTAATAATAATATCTTAGATATTTATAACTTTATCGATCCGTCAACTTAAACTCCGCAAATCGCTTCAAAAACAGACCCGATTCTTCTCATTTCACACGGCTCTCCTCTCCCTCATAGGACTAGATATTTTCTTTCTTTTCATTACAATAACATAATATCTAATTAATATCTAAATATTTGATTAAACAATTATAAAACCCGAGTCAATTCCGTAACAACAATTTCAAAACCCGACTCCATATTTCTCTATATTTACACGGCTCACATCCACTCTTGTTCACTACTTATCTTTTCATTTTACAATAAATCAACTTAATATCTAATTAATACTGTCTTTAATATAATCAAAATCATTCTTGGTGTTCTTCATCGTTCTTCAACGTTCTTCATCGTTCTTGAGCAAAATCGTCATAAAACCTTCATTTCTTATTCAAATCCGTCCTAACTTATATTTCTAGAATCTCCTCTTCGCTCTCCATCTTCAAGTACGGTTTATTTTCAATTCCGACAAAATCGTTTTCAAAACTTTAATTATGGAAAATCAAGTTTTAATTCTAATAATGTTTTTCTTGTCATTTCTTATAGGGGAAGATTTTGAAGACGAGTTTGGTGACTCGTATATATTAGAAGAAGATTAGTAGACGGGTTTTCTTTTGTTCTTATTTTGGGTGCTAATTGATTTTTCTAGCTAAGGTAACGATTCCGAGTTACTCGACGAACTAATGTTACATATCTTTTGTTTTTGTTTATATTATTGTTACTTATGATTTTTAAGTAGTAACATGATAAGTAGATATTTTTATTATGTTGTATGAATAATTAGCATGATTAGTGTTCTTGACATATTTGAATGATTTGTTCATAATCATGATTTTTGTATGATGATGGTTGAATTGGATGTTTAAAAATGGATGTTGTTAATAAAAATCATGTTAGGAATAATTGGAAAATGGTTGTTGTTTGGCCTTGGAAGTGGCCGTGTAAAATGGCTGAAAAACCAGCCCAAACCAGGCCGGTTCAGGCCGGTTCAGGCCCAGTCCAGGCCGGTCTGGATTGGTCCGGGAATTGTCCTTTGGGTTTTTGTCTATACTTGATTGTTTTGTTGTTGTTTTGACGGGTTTTAAATATGTTAAGCATCCGGGAAATATTAAGAAACGGTTTTTAGAAAAGATGACCAAAACCGGTCCAAAATGAACCGTGGGTCCCCTTGGACTTATGACGGTTTTTGAGTATTGTTATTTTATCGTGTTTTGTAATATTTAGCAAGTGGGAAATTTTAAAAAGTAAATTATTTAATTAAAAGGTTTTCAATATATTATTATTTCTCACATGTTAGAAATTATAATACGAGATTGTAGTTTAATTTGATATTATTTAAGTCAAGCGGGTTTTCGTATGAATTAATAATTCACATGTTAGAAATTGTATGAAATAACATGAAATGAATGTGATATTCTTATGTTCAAGCCTCGATGGCTAAGACTCTGTTTCTAGCCGGTTTGACCAAACGGGTTTGGTCAAACTACGATCTAGTCAGCCCCGTTTTGACTGATGACCCGTCGCGGGACTCGGGTCGGGGATTTGTCTTCAGGTAAGGTTTTATTTAATAAATGAATGAATGAGCCTTAGTAGATATGAGGCGATATGATATTTGAATATGATTTATATGCAATTAGTCACATGATAGGAAGTTTTTCCCGTGACTGTTTGATTATATGGTTGGTGTCGTGTTGACTAAGTACCCATAGAGAATTATGAGTATATGGCGTCTTGACCATTCTAATTCTAAATGAGTATCTTGGACCATGACATTGATAGGCCTTACTATCTTTAACGAGTATATAATTCATGGTTAATAGCTTTTGTGTCCCGGCTTGGTGGATCTCCAAGTCGGGGCATGGCTGCCATTGCTTCCACTTTGGGGAATGGAGCCAGCTTCAGTACTAGCCAACCCTTTGGTGGATCTCCTTAGGGATACTCATGTGATGAGTCTTGGGTGCGATGGATCTTCGCATTTCTCTAGGTCTGCGCAGTCTAGGTTTAGGGTAGAGTTGTATCTTGGCCATGTTATTAGGGTAACCTCTGAGCTAAGATATGTACTTTGGATCTGGGCCATGTTTTAAAGGTAACCGCTGAGCCTAGATGTGTGCTTTGTATTTTGGCCATGTTATTAGGGTAACCGCTGAGCCTAAATATATAAGTATATCCTACCTCGCGGTATAGACTCGAGTTACAGAAGTCTTCTATTGACTGTCCTAAGAACTTATGCCTGTTTGTAGACGTATTGGTCTTTCATGTTTGTATGATTCTATGAATCTTAGAAGGTGAGATGCAAGCCGGCTAAGGTTGATAGAGTTTTGATTACCGGTTGTTAACTGATTCACATGATAGTATGTTTGATTAGGGTTTGAGTGTATCAGGGCCATGTTTTAAATGTAACCTCTGAGCCAGCATACCAGCTTCCCTACCTCGTATTATAGATTGTTAACGGATTCACATGATAGCTTTCATATGCTAGGTTATATGTTAGTTATTTGTTTCATAACATGAAAAGCATATCATATATGTTAAGTTTTGTATTTTCCATATACATCTCTTTTATGTTATTCATGTTTTATTAAACTCGACATTTCGTGGCTGGGAGAACTCGGAGTTACTCCCCACTGACTGTGGCTTCCGTGTTTATATTTAATGCGGTTGGCAGGTTTGTGATGCATACTTGGGTACATTGACGAGCTAGCGAGCGAAGTATTTACCTTGGACCTATATTCGGTTCTTAGGATTGTATATATTATACACTCTTTTATTTCCGTATTTATACGGGAGATATGTCTCCCGTTTTGATACTTTTTATGTATAATATTATTTTCTTTTTGTTATGAACCTTTTTCTTTAAGACACCTTCGTTATGATGAATATATTTAATGATAGGTTCCGGTTTTAAAATTTACCGATTTTCACTAAAGTGAACCTATTAGAAACGTATTCTCATCTTTTATTTATTTAAATTACTTGTTTATCTTTCCGCAAATTTGAGGGTGTCACACAACCAAACACAAAATCCAAATATAAAAGGGAAAGAAATCTATTTTCTCCAAAAAGAGGGTACACAAACCATCTTTAGACTTCTTTGAAACGTTAAACTAGAAATACAATATGGAAATTTGAAGGTTTCATCAAAGATAAAATAAAATAACAGGACATTACACGTACATAGAGCGACTCGCACAATTCACACACAATTCAGGGTAACAAAATATATACAAAACACGCAAAAACGAAACAAATCGAACTCTTTCGGATAGGAAGATCAAGATAAAGTCGGCAGGAAGATCTACAAGAATTCGACATTACTAACTCTACTAATAAACCAAATCCTCAAGAGAATGCAATTTACCCAATTTGTAACTCATCATTTTCAATCATCAGAAATCTTACAAAGATATTCCATAATCACGAGATTTCAAGCCAATAACCTAATTACTCAGATCCATTTTGTATCTACTAAAGTCCATCGGCACGGTAGACTCCACAACTAATAATCCACATGGTAAAGGAGACTTACCATGAAATTCCCTTGATTCAGTTTACTTCAAACTCATTATCCTAAATTTGCAATGAACTTTCTCATCTTCGAAAGTCAAAACACAATCAAAGCAACAAACATAATTATCTAAGATTCAACTAGCCTCATCCAAAGTCTCACGACAAGGGAAGATCCACAATTCGATATCGATTATAATACCTCTTTAATATGCCATAACATCCTTAATTCGATCATTCTTACACTCGAAGCCTCAAATACAAATAGTCACATTAGCAAATTATGGTGGTTACTAATCCTCAAGATAAATGGGTTCACCATTCTATCTCTATAATCCATAACAACTGACCACTCACTATCAAAAGCTTGCAACGAACATTTCTCAATCTCAAAGTATGATTCCTTAAGAATAAAAGAGAATTACTAATTCCAAATCACAAATGATCAATTACTTGGCAATCAGACAACCATTCAAATCATCTAATTCATCTAAAACTCAAAATGAATCGATTTTCATTTATGACAAAACTCCTCAAACTTTGTGTACCAACTCAATTACCCTAAAGCAAAGTCTCTTTTAGAATCCACCAATTAGAGACATCTAATTCCCAAATGATATCCCAAGCAACCGATATAATACTCAACAACAACGAATATCATCTCGCTCAACTTGATTCCCAAAATAGTACTACACTAGCAAGCTCAATAAATGAAGCCACCAAGAGAGTACAATACCACCAACAGATTCATCCTAAGGTTTAAATTCCAATCCTATTCATGTTCAAAATCAACACGAAGCTAGCTCACAACCCTAGCTATCTCACCAGAGGAAAGACAACGTCACCATGAAACTGGAAACGATAAGAATTTTAAAGGGAAACACGAACGCGATAACATCGGACGAAAATTAGAGGGACGCTAGAGGCAGGGAGCCAAAAGCTAGATATTGGATAGATATAGCCATGAAGATAGCCATGCAAAGGAAAAGATAAGAGAAAACATTTTCCTAGGAATAAGGTTTAGTAGGAACTTGCATGAAAGGAAATGGAAAGGGATAATGGTACGAGTAAAAGTTTAAGGTTTAATCCACAAAATTTCTCTTTTCAGACTTAGGGTGATAGCAAAGCAACTCATCCTAATAACAAAGGTCTCTTACAAGGGACCCTCATACCACAAATGATCAAAGTAAGGTACGCCAAAATTCGACAAATCGACTACAACCCAATTCATCCATCCTTTCATATCACACGGATTCCCAAATGTCGAATTGCAACTCAAGCATAGTAACATTCCTTTAGCTCAAATATTCAACACAACCTCAAAGGTTTCTTTAATTGAAGGACTAACAAATACTCTCTTATTGACGTGCTAAAATACTCTTCTTACGGTTCCAACGAGATGTCACACGCTCAAAACAAGCAAGTAACGAAGGAGATATTGTGACACCCTCAAAAATCGCGGAAAAATTAAACACGTAATTTCTGAATAAAAACATGCATGGATATGTTTGTAATAGGTTCATTTGAGTAAAAACCTGTAATTTTTAAAACCTGAACCTGTTATAAAGATATCCTAATAGAAGGTGTCAAAACATGCAAGGTCTAAACAAACTTATTTACATAACCATCGCTATAAGTAGCGGAGAACAAAATGATACAAAACAAATGTACAGAGGGAGACATATGTCTCCAAAATTGTGACATACATGTCACTACAAAATGGGAACCAATCTAAGTTCCAAGGTTACTTTGCTCGCTAGCTCGTCCGTGTACCCCATATAAGCATCACTTACCTGTCAATCGCATTTTATACAAACACGAAAGCCACAGTCAGTGGGGAGTAACTCCGAGTTCTCCCAGCCACGAAATGTCATGTTAATATAACATGAAAGCATATAAATATGAGCAAATATAATACATAGCCCATTTAAAGGCTAAACCATCAAGCTTTTCATGTGAAATTCAATATAAATAACATATAGTCCTAGTATGTGAATACTAGACCAACTCAAGCTACACTATCATGTGAGTCACATATCATACGGGAATCCAAACTCTATCAACCATAGCCGGCTTGCATCTCACCTTCTATGTTTCATAGAATCATCAAACAAGAAAGGGCAATATATCTAGAGACAGGCATAAGTTCCTAGTACAGTCAATAGTCACTTTGTAACTCGAGTCTATACCACGAGGTAGGGAAGCTAGTATTTTAGCTCAGAGGTTACATTTAAAACATGGCCAAGATACAACTCAACCCTAATCCTAGACTGCGCAGACCTAGAGAAATGCGGATAAAACCACCGCACCCAAGACTCATGATAAAACCACATGAGTACCCTAAGGAGTCCACCAAAGGGTTGGCTAGTACTTAAGCTGACCATCCACTCACAAAATAGGCAGAAAAGTCATGCCCCAGCTTGGATATAAACCCACCAATCCGGGAACACAAAGGCTATTAAGCCGTGAACATACACTCGTCAAAGACTATAATGACCTATCTATGACAATGACCGAAGATATTTACTTAGGACCTCGTCCCAAGTGAATACTTTAGCCAACTTAACAATAAGAAGGGCAAAAAGTCCAAACTTGTACACACAAATGATCACAACCTCGCTTATGGAAGGCTACACACGAGTATAATCAAATGATAATACAACATTACAAAACAACATGGCCAAGGCATCTAATTTCCAATATATAAATTATAAATATTTAAGCATCATTTTATAATATTCATTATCAACCAAAGTCATCCAAACTTACCCCAAAGACAAATCCCCGGCCCAAGTCCCGCGACGGGTCATTGGTCAAATCAGGGCTGACCGGTTTAAACCTAATTTGACCAAACTCATTCGGTCATATTGGCCCAGCTCAGAGTCTTGACTCATTTTGACTCAAATCACACAATTCAACATAATACAATTCATGTGAAAATTATCAACATAAGGAAAAATTATTCCAACTTATAAGCTAACCCATTTCCAACAATTTCTCATAATAATAAAAATTACTAATACACCAAAATATCAACATGTTCAATTGTACAAATGACAAACACAAAGCATCAAACAAAGGCTCAAACACACAACCCGAACAACGGCCAAACCCGGCCACACACACGCCACACACAAGGCACACACACACCACATACACGGCCTGCCTGGCAGCACTCACGGCCTGCCAGGTCAGTCCCCTTTACTCCCTCTTTTCTTTCATCCAAAATCGTTCCAATATCATCCCAATATCGTCACAAGCAACATACAACCATTACCAATTCATTTCACAATCAAACATATGAGATAAACTACAAAATTAATAAACTTTAACAATGATAATTCATGTGATATAAAACTTAACATATTACTACTCAAATAACATCCAACACATAACAAATGTGACATTATATCGTCGAGTAACTCGGAATAGTTACCTTAAACTAGAAAAAACAAAAGTAACCCTTGAGAAACCCTTAAAAACAGTAGCTACCCATCATCCTCTACTATATAGGAGTCCCCTATATCATCCTCATAATCTTCACCTATTAAAAACAACAAAAACACAATGATAATTACTAAAACCGAAATTATGCTCAAAATCATCTTAAATCGACATAATGAAAACTGAAATTAAAACATACTAGGTTGTAGATCTTGAAGAGAGGATTCCGAAAATATAAATTTTGTGAAAATCGGACTAGAAACGAAGAAATTATGATGAAATTAGTGATTGAAAGGAAGAAAAAAGTTAGGGTTTGGTTGATGTTGATGATGAATGTTTTAGAACACAAATGAAAGGGTAAGGGGGCTGTCAAGAGTCAAGGGAAGTTTTGGTCTATTTTTTTTTTACTCGGTTTTGATTCGTTTTGACGGAAATTCGAATTATTCGTGAAACGCGATTTTCGACAACACTAAAGTTTTTAAACACGAGTTTACTAGAAAATTAAGTACTCCTATGCCTAATATCCTAACTCATTTACCCAACGACCGTAAGAAATGGAAAATCCCATTTTTACGACTTTTCTTTGAAATACTCTTTTATTAAAGAAAAAGGTTTAAATATAGTTTAAATTACTTTTAAACATTTCCAAACTATCAAAAATAATTATATTACTTCAAAATAAAATAAAATTATATTTTGTCGAATTATTATTATTTCAATTAAATTAATATTAAATTAAAGTTGATTTAAAATATTATTTTTAAAATATAATAACGGTCCAAATTTACGGGGTGTTACAATCATCCCTCCTTTTAAAAAGTTTCGTCCCAGAAACTTAGATGAAAGAATCATTGTATATATATAAGTCTATCTTTTAAAATCAAATAAATAAATCTTTCAAGATATGAACGTATGAAAATATAAGTGTCCTTTCAATGGAACGGAGATACTCTTGTCGATCACTCAAGAACATCAATATTCCAATTCAAGGACATAAAAATACACTTTTACACCAATGAATGAGCAAACTAATTATCGGACGTCTCCAATAACAAGCTTTAACACCCATTGACGTTAAAACCAGTGAAAAACATTAAAATATTTTCAACACCTTTAGTTTAAAATTTTTATAATAAGGGTAATAACTCCACTAGCTATAACTAAATTCTAACTACGGTTTCTAAACACTAAGCAAGGACTATTAACGCGGAGAATACGTAAGAAAAAGGAATAACCTCACGAGAAGAGTTCGGGATATTTAGCTAACATAGAAGATTCAGGCTCCCAAGTTTTTTCTTCGACATTTCCACAACGCCAGAGGACACGAACTAGGGGCACAACTTTGCTCCTAAGTTGCTTGTTTGCTCTTTCGAGGATCCGGATCGGCCTTTCTTCCAAAGTCAAGCTAGGCTCTAAATCTAGAATTTCCTCTTGAATGACATGGCTCGGATCACTAATGTACTTCCTTAACTGAGATACATGGAAGACATTATGAACCTTGCTCAAATTCGGAGGCAACTCCAAACGGTAAGCAACGGAACCAATCTTTTCAAGCACACGGAATGGACCAATATATTTGGGACTTAGCTTCCCTTTTACACCAAACCGTTTCACCCCTTTCATAGGTGATACCTTGAGGAATACTCGATCATCAACTTCAAAGGCAAGTGGTCGACGACGGATATCGGCATAAGATTTCTGTCGGTCTTGAGCGGATTTCATGCGCTCTCTAATGATCTGAACCTGATTGACGGTCTCAGTCACCAAATCGGGTCCTAACACATGAGCATTTTGGACTTGATCCCAACAGACAGGAGTACGACACTTCCTACCATACAAAGCTTCATAAGGTGACATTTTAATAGAGGCTTGATAGCTATTGTTGTAGGAGAATTCAACAAGAGGTAAACATTTCTCCCAAGAAGTATGAAAATCTAAGGCACAAGCTCGGAGAAGATCCTCTAATGTCTGGATAGTCCTCTCAGTCTGTCCGTCTGTAGCGGCATGAAAAGCTGTACTCATTAGTAGCTTACTACCCATGGCTTCTTGTAAAGCAGTCCAGAAACGAGAACAGAATCTAGGGTCTCGGTCTGAAACTATATCTTTAGGAACTCCATGGTAGCGTACTATCTCTTTCACATAGGCACCAGCTAGAACATTTAAATTCCATGTTTCCTTGATCGGTATAAATCTAGCACATTTGGTCAGTCGATCTACAACTACCCAAACACATCCTTTCCACCAGTAGTTCTAGGTAAAGCCATCACAAAGTCCATGGCAATGGACTCCCATTTCCAAAGAGGAACATCCAAAGGTTGTAGCAAACCTCCGGGTTTCTGATGCTCAATTTTCACTTTCTGGCAGGTAAGACATTTGCTAACATAATCTAGGACATCAATCTTCATTCTAGGCCACCAAAATTGTAATCTCAAGTCTTTATACATCTTGTCACCACCAGGATGAATAGAATAAGGAGAAAGGTGAGCCTCAACAAGGATCCTCTTTCTCAACTCAGCTACATTCGGAACATACATCCTACCATGGTAACGAAGATATCCATCACTATCCACCACACAATCCTTAGCTTGCCCAAGCTGAATTTTTGCTCGAATGGATTTGAAAGTAGCATCTTCAGGTAGGCAAGTACGGATCTCACGGTAAAAGTCAGGTTCTACACTCAAGGCACTACGATGATCAAAGCCCTTCTCAACCAGGCTTATCCCTAACTTTTGAAATTCTACGATAAATTCATGAGGTAATTCACGGATAGTGTTCAAAGAGTGGCAAGTCTTTCTACTCAAACCATCGGCCACCACATTTGCTTTCCCTTCATGATAAATTAATTCAGCCTCATAATCATTCACTAACTCTAGCCATCTTCTTTGCCTCATATTCAACTCTTTCTGGGTAAAAATACATTTCAAGCTTTTATGGTCGGTATAAATTCGGCAATGAACTCCAATAAGGTAATGTCTCCATGTCTTCAAGGCATGCACCACCGCAGCTAACTCAAGATCATGAGTCGGATAATTCACCTCGTGAACTCTCAGCTGTCGAGAGGCATAAGCAATAACCTTTCGATTTTGCATTAAGACACAACCTAGACCATATTTTGAAGCATCACAATAAACATCATAGTCCACACCATCCTCAGGTAAGGTCAACACTGGAGCAGTAGTCAACCTAGTTTTCAATTCCAGGAAAGCATTTTCACATTCATCGGTCCACACAAACTTAGATTCCTTCTTCAACAATTGAGTCATCGGTCTAGCTATCTTAGAAAAATCTTTCACAAATCGACTGTAATAACCCGCCAAACCAAGGAAACTTCGAATCTCAGTCACATTTTTCGGACTCTTCCAATCAACAACGGCTTCAATTTTAGCAGGATCTACCATAATACCATCTTTGGATATGACATGTCTAAGAAAAGCTACTTGATGCAACCAAAATTCACATTTAGAGAACTTAGCAAACCACTTTTGACGACGAAGAATGTCTAAAATGATACGGAGATCTTTGACATGATCTTCATCATTCTTTGAGAAAATTAAGATATCATCAATGAATACCACAACACATTTATCGAGGTACTCACTAAAGGTACGATTCATTTGATCCATGAAGATAGCAGGAGCATTAGTCAATCCGAAAGGCATCACTTTAAATTCGAAATGTCCATATCTCGTGCTGAAAGCAGTCTTAGGAATATCGGATTCACGAACTGGAATTTGATGATAACCCGATCTAAGATCAATCTTGGAAAAAGTAGAAGCACCACGTAATTGGTCAAAGAGATCATCAATTCGTGGAAGAGGATATTTGTTCTTGACTGTCACATGATTAAGTTCACGATAATCGATACAAAGTCGCATAGAACCATCCTTTTTCTTCACAAAGAGAACGGGAGAACCCCAAGGAGAAGCACTAGGCCTAATAAAGCCTTTCTCAATCAAGTCATCAAGTTGGATTCTCAACTCTTTCAATTCGGAAGGAGCCATACGATAAGGAGCTTTAGCAATTGGTCCAGTTCCAGGAACTAGATCAATGGAAAATTCAACATCTCTTTCAGGAGGAATTCCGGGTAATTCATCGGGAAAAATATCTGGATATTCACAAACAATAGGAACATCCTTCAAAGGAGGAAGAGAAGAATCAGAAGTAGTCACTACGCATAGAAACGCTTGATGACCCTTCTTCAAAACATTCATCATTTTCATAGCTGAGATTAACTTCACACTAGCTTGCTTTCTAACTCCTTGATAAGATACACGAGTACCCAAAGGACTTTTAAGAATAATCGGCATACGAATCGAGCATGATAAGTAAATAACCAATCCATGCCCAGAATAACATCAAATTCTTCAAGTGGGAATCGAAAGAGATTAGCCGGAAAAATAGATCCCGATATTGATATAGGAACATTGGAATAGATATTAGAACAGGAAAAGATGTCACCGGAAGGTAAAGATATATCCGTGCTTTCACCAAGCGAAGATTCAAGAGGTAATTTGTCGGAGAGTTTCATCGATATGAATGACAAAGAAGCACCTGTATCGAATAAAACTAAACAAGGAACTTTAAATATTAAGAACGTACCAGTGACTATATCTGGGTGTGCCTCAGCCTCAGCACGGCTCATCAAGAAAATACGACCTCTCGGTCTCTCAGAAGTAGCAGGTGTAGTAGCAACAGCAGTCTTCTTCGCAGGACATACATTAGCCTTGTGTCCAGGCTTGTTGCAGAAGAAACATATAATAGGCCTATCCCTATCAAAACAACCAACTCCGGGATGTGCTGGCTTCTTACACTGGTAGCACACACGATCCTTCAGTCCTTTGTTGTTGCTAGGAGATAGATTACGAGCACCTTGATTTGCTTGACCACTCGGAATAAACCTTCTCTTATTAGGATAAGAGGGAATGGAAGAAGCAACATAAGGCCTAGAAGGAACAACGTAAGGCCTAGGAGTAGGATAGAATGGCCTCTTGCCAAGAGATGTACTAGAAGCACGAGCCTCTTCATCAATAGCTTTAAGAGAGCTCTCGGCCCATAAGGCATCATCGTAGATCGAGACAAAGGATGTAGAATCTCTACGAATCATACTCTTAAGCTTTGGAGTAAGCTTTTCAAGATAAAAGAAAACTTTTTCATCTTCATTTTTGACAAGTCTAGTGGCATAGTGAGAAAGTTCATTGAATTTATCGGTAAAGGCTTGAACAGAAAGATTTCCTTGCTTCAATTCCATGAACTCTTTAAGTCTTTGTTGTTTCAGCTCTTTTGGATAGAATCTAGTCTCAACTAGATCCTTAAAGCGATCCCAACCGAAGCCAGGTTCAAGAATAGAAGTAGGACCAGTCATAGACCACCATCTATCCGCTTCTTTCACAAGGAAATGAGAAGCCAATTTCACCTTGTCACCTTCACGAACTTCATACAAGGCAAAACTCTTCTCCAATTCACGGAACCATTCAGTGAGTGCCACTGGATCTACTTCACCACCATACGTCTTGGTGTTGTTTCGAGTTAATTGATTTGCCACCCAAGTATAAGTGCCAGGGGCACCTTCTGGAGGCGGAGTAGGAAGAGGAGCAGGAACAGGTTGGTTTTGTTGATTCTGAAGAATCTGAGTAAGAGCTTGTAGGATTGCATTATCTACAGCTTTTCTTGGAGGAGCCATCTTACAAAAGAAGACATTGGCTTACTTAACAAAGACTTACTTAACAAATAGCAATCACAAAGAGACTACAACATAAAGTCCTAAATCTACCCATCCTACCCATCTCTCAAGTTTATTATTTAAAGGTCAAGTTATTTATAGTAGGGTGCACAAACGTGCGTTGGGAGCAAATAAGCTCTAATACCAACTGTGACACCCTCAAAAATCGCAGAAAAACTAAACACGTAATTTCTAAATAAAAACTGCATGGATATGTTTATAATAGGTTCATTTGAGTAAAAACCTGTAATTTTTAAAACCTGAACCTGTTATAAAGAAATCCTAATAGAAGGTGTCAAAACATGCAAGGTCTAAACAAACTTATTTACATAACCATCGCTATAAATAGCAGAGAACAAAATGATACAAAACAAATGTACAGAGAGAGACATATGTCTCTAAAAGTGTGACATACATGTCACTACAAAATGGGAACCAATCTAAGTTCCAAGGTTACTTTGCTCGCTAGCTCGTCCGTGTACCCCATATAAGCATCACCTACCTGTCAATCGCATTTTATACAAACACGAAAGCCACAGTCAGTGGGGAGTAACTCCGAGTGCTCCCAGCCACGAAATGTCATGTTAATATAACATGAAAGCATATAAATATGAGCAAATATAATACATAGCCCATTTAAAGGCTAAACCAACAAGCTTTCCATGTGAAATTCAATATAAATAACATATAGTCCTAGTATGTGAATACTAGACCAACTCAAGCTACACTATCATGTGAGTCACATATCATACGGGAATCAAACTCTATCAACCATAGCCGGCTTGCATCTCACCTTCTATGTTTCATAGAATCATCAAACAAGAAAGGGCAATATATCTAGAGACAGGCATAAGTTCCTAGTACAGTCAATAGTCACTTTGTAACTCGAGTCTATACCACGAGGTAGGGAAGCTAGTATTTTAGCTCAGAGGTTACATTTAAAACATGGCCAAGATACAACTCAACCCTAATCCTAGACTGCGCAGACCTAGAGAAATGCGGATAAAACCACCGCACCCAAGACTCATGATAAAACCACATGAGTACCCTAAGGAGTCCACCAAAGGGTTGGCTAGTACTTAAGCTGACCATCCACTCACAAAATAGGCAGAAAAGTCATGCCCCAGCTTGGATATAAACCCACCAAGCCGGGAACACAAAGGCTATTAAGCCGTGAACATACACTCGTCAAAGACTATAATGACCTATCTATGACAATGACCGAAGATATTTACTTAGGACCTCGTCCCAAGTGAATACTTTAGCCAACTTAACAATAAGAAGGGCAAAAAGTCCAAACTTGTACACACAAATGATCACAACCTCGCTTATGGAAGGCTACACACGAGTATAATCAAATGATAATACAACATTACAAAACAACATGGCCAAGGCATCTAATTTCCAATATATAAATTATAAATATTTAAGCATCATTTTATAATATTCATTATCAACCAAAGTCATCCAAACTTACCCCAAAGATAAATCCCCGACCCAAGTCCCGCGACGGGTCATTGGTCAAATCAGGGCTGACCGGTTTAAACCTAATTTGACCAAACTCATTCGGTCATATTGGCCCAGCTCAGAGTCTTAACTCATTTTGACTCAAATCACACAATCCAACATAATACAATTCATGTGAAAATTATCAACATAAGGAAAAATTATTCCAACTTATAAGCTAACCCATTTCCAACAATTTCTCATAATAATAAAAATTACTAATACACCAAAATATCAACATGTTCAATTGTACAAATGACAAACACAAAGCATCAAACAAAGGCTCAAACACACAACCCGAACAACGGCCAAACCCGGCCACACACACACCACACACAAGGCACACACACACCACATACACTGTGACAACCCTCGCGAATGCGGAAATATAAAACAAACAAGCATGTGAATTATATTGCGGAAATAGGTAGTTTTAAAAACTTTTATACATGCAAGTTAATTAAAACGGGGAGTGTCAATTATTACAAACTAAATACGGAAATACAACAAAGAGACGGGGTCTCTTAAAATGTTAGCAAAGAACAAGTGTTTAACAACACTAGCTAATATCGTCTAGAGGTGAAAACTTCCAGGGACAACGCCCGCTAGCTCACACCCAAACCCCAAAACATCATATCCAAAAAGGCATCCAAGCAAGCAACCTGTTCATTCATGAAAAACATGAACGCCGCAGTCAGTGGGGAGTAACTCCGGGTTCTCCCAGCCATATCACATTAAACGTACATATAAGGAAATACAAAAGTAAAGCATGCATATATATACATACATGTGAGTTGCGATAAGAATAGATAGGCAATTCTATAGATAATGATAAGAACATAAGAGGCACCAATCCGAATCCAGCATGATATTCAAAGACTCGGGGAAGACACTCTTAGGCAACCGAATACGCTCACTAGGGCTTACATCTCACCGTTAGCGGTATAAGTTTGATAAGATTGAGACTCGACAACCAAACCATGCCAAATCATTCAATGATCAATCATATAATCATTCATGTAATCATCCCTCCAAACACAACAATACAATGACGACATCTCTCACGGTAAATGAAACGCACTAGCATCGTGTACAATAGCAAGACAAGCCAATGGAAGTCCACAGGATAAGACGTTTCCCTGAACCGTATACGATAAGACGTTTCGTATACTCATGACCCAGACAAACCAATTCACGGGATAAGACATTTCCCGGAACCATGTACGATAAGACGTTTCGTACACACAAGACTCTAATCCTCTCGGTAGGACGACGATAATAATACGGTCCTAGTCTAAACCTGGCCAGACTCTCGGAATAAGACTTGTTCCGATTCGACATGTGGTAA
>JAIUZE010031892.1:0-17166 GCA_022085475.1 Heliosperma pusillum | reverse complement strand
GCACCACGGTAGTGAAGAATGATAAAGATGAACTAGTGCCAACTAGGTTAGTGACGGGGTGGAGAATGTGCATAGATTATAGGAGGTTGAATGCCTCAACAAGAAAGGATCATTTTCCCCTTCCCTTCATTGACCAACTCTTAGAGAGACTTGCCTCAAACAAGTATTTTTGCTATTTAGATGGATATTCGGGATTCTTCCAAATCCCAATTGACCCGATTGACCAATCTAAGACCACATTCACATGCCCTTATGGCACTTTTGCCTATAAGAGAATGCCTTTCGGTCTTTGCAATGCCCCGGCTACATTTCAACGATGCATGATGAGCATTTTTTCCGATTACATTGAATCTATCATGGAAGTTTTTATGGATGATTTTAGTGTATATGGGAAATATTTTGATTTGTGCTTGCATAATTTGTCCTTGGTGTTGCAAAAATGTGAAGAAGTTAGTCTTGTTTTGAATTGGGAGAAGTGCCACTTCATGGTAAATGAAGAGGTAGTTCTCGGTCATCTTATTTCGGAAAAGGGTATCCAAGTTGATAGAGCAAAGGTGGAAGTGATTGAGCAATTACCCCCACCTTCAAATCTCAAAGGGGTGAGAAGCTTCCTTGGTCATGCCGGCTTTTATCGCCGGTTCATCAAGGACTTCTCCAAAATTGCTAAACCACTTACACAACTTCTCCTCAAGGATACCCCTTTCCATTTTACTAATGAGTGTGTTGAGGCATTTGATAGGATAAAGGAAGCTCTTATTTCGGCTCCAGTCATGCAATCCCCGGATTGGGAATTGCCATTTGAGGTGATGTGCGACGCAAGCGATTATGCCGTTGGCGCGGTTCTTGGCCAACGGAAGGATAAAGCTTTGCATGCCATTTACTATTCTAGCAAGCCCCTTGATGAGGCACAAGTGAACTATGCAACGACGGAAAAAGAGCTTCTTGCCATTGTTTTTGCTCTCGATAAGTTCCGTTCGTACTTGATTGGCTCCAAAGTCATTGTGTATACGGACCATGCCGCACTCAAATATCTACTTGCTAAGAAAGAAGCTAAGCCCCGCCTCATTAGATGGATCCTTCTCTTACAAGAATTCGATTTGGAGATAAGAGATAAGAAGGGTGCGGAAAATGCGGTGGCGGACCACTTGTCCCGGCTAAGCAATGATGGAAGTAAGGATGACATGCCTATCAACGATTCATTCCCGGATGATTTTCTCTTTGCAATTCATGACACAATCCAAAATCAAGCACCTTGGTTTGCGGATTTTGCCAACTATATTGTGGGTGGTGTTCTTCCACCGGGCATCAACCACAATCAAAAGAAGAGATTTTTATTTGAAGCTAAGAGATACTTTTGGGATGATCCTTTGTTGTTTAAGGAGTGTGGTGATGGGATGTATAGAAGATGTGTTCCACAATGGGAGTATGATGAAATCATGAAAGGATGCCACTCCTCTCCTTATGGAGGGCACCATGGGGCAAGCAAGACCGTTGCTAAAATACTTCAATCCGGGTTCTTTTGGCCCTCTATGTTCCATGATGTCAAGCACTTTGTCCAAAGTTGCGATGCTTGTCAACGCACCGACAACATTTCTTGGAGGAATGAGATGCCCCAAAGGGGGATTCTTGAAGTGGAAGTGTTTGATGTGTGGGGAATAGATTATCAAGGCCCCTTTATTTCTTCAAGAGGGAATATGTACATTCTTGTGGCCGTAGACTACGTGTCCAAATGGGTGGAAGCGGTGGCTTCCCCTACCAACGATGCCAAAGTTGTCATCAATTTCTTAAAGAAGATTATTTTTCTCCGGTTTGGAGTACCTAGAGCTCTAATAAGTGATGGAGGAAAGCACTTTCATGAAAAACGACTTGACTCACTACTTCTTAAATATGGTGTTCATCATCGTACCGGTTTGGGGTATCATCCCCAAACAAGTGGGCAAGTCGAAATCTCCAACAAAGAAATCAAATCTATCCTTGAAAAAGTAGTCTCAAAGCACCGCAAAGATTGGAGTTCAAAGCTCGACGACACATTATGGGCATATAGGACGGCATTCAAAACTCCTATTGGAATGTCGCCTTATAAGTTGGTGTATGGCAAGTCTTGCCATTTGCCCATAGAGCTCGAATACAAGGCATATTGGGCGATCAAAGAACTAAATCTTGATGCAAAATTGAGCGGTGACAAGAGATTACTCCAATTACAAGAGCTTGAGGAGTTCCGGCTCAAATCTTATGAAAATGCCCAATCTTACAAGGAAAAGACCAAACTCATTCATGACAAGAAGATCCTCAAAAGGGATCTCCAATGTGGAGACAAGGTCCTTCTATTCAACTCAAGGTACAAGCTATTTCCCGGGAAGCTCAAATCCCGGTGGTCGGGACCATTCTTGATCACCGAGGTAGGGAAATATGGGGACTTTGAGTTGGCAAGCAAAGATGGTCAAAAATTCAAAGTGAACGGGCAACGAATCAAGCTTTATAAGGAAGGTTCTCTCGTAGGAGTAGTCGAGGCTTTGTACCTCAAGCCGACTACTCCTCATTAATTTTTGAACAAGAACGGGTTTTGTGAAGTCCCCTAAGAATCACAAATTTGTAAATAATTCTAACTCACTTGACTAGTGTTCGATAGATATTAGTTTGCATGGAAATTAATTAAATTGACGATAATAAGGTCGAATTTCGTTTGGCTAATTGAATCGTTAATTAAATCAATTTCCCGTTACTTAGTTAATTTTGTACATTTTTAGTGTAATTTTTGTCAAAGAGAGTGTGAGGGAGGGATTTAATGTGTTTGTGATTATTTTTGTAAGTTGAAATGAACGAAACGTAGCGGAATGCTAAAGAAGGAGCGAGAAATCGAGCTAAGGGTGAAGATTTTGAAGAAAAAGGGTCGAAAAAGACGAGTCACACTCGTAAAATTGGTTTCACGCCCGTGAAAGTTCAAGAAAAGCAAGGAAATCACGAGTTCTAGGTCTCACGGTCGTGAAATGGCACTTCACGGTCGTGAAACTGTAAAAAACAATGCAGTAGCTTATCTCAAACAAGTCACGGTCGGTGACATGAGTCTCACGGTCGTGAAATGGGATCTCACGGTCGTGAGCCCAATTTCACGGTCGTGAAACGGACTAGACCGAGACCTTATCTTCTCTTCTTCACTTCTTCTTATCTTTCTCACCTTATTCAACAACAAACACAAACACAAACCCTTATCTCTCCAAAAATCATCAAATCTCCCTCAAATCCTCACCAAACTCACTCAAATCTCTCCCAAATTGTCACAAAAAGCTTCCTCCTTCAATTAATAACACATTGAGAACCAATTTTTGCCTTCCAAACATCAAAAAAACCCGAAAAATTCGATTTTTAACCTTAGGTTTTCAAAAATCCGAAATTAAGATCTACTTTTTGGGTTAGTTTTTTTGCTTTCTACTCCACTAGAAAGTTGTTTTGGGGCCATTTGAAGGTTATTCTAGTGTTCTTAATCGTTTTAGAAGCTTCCTGAGCAATTTGTTTTTTTTGGGAAAAAGCTTGATAATAATGGCGGGACAAGGAAAAGGGAAAGCGGCAGCGGCAAGAGCACCAAAGAGACGGAGAGGCAGCGGGTCCAACAACCCGGACGCTAACGAAGATTTAGAGATTGAGCAACTTCCGGGTTTTCCGGAAGTCGTCTTTGAGACGGAGGCTCAAAGACAAGCCTTCGCTGCCATTCAGGGGTTAGAGATGGAACCCACTGTTTTTCTTTGCCACGACATCATACGTCGTCTTGGCCTGACGGAAGCTTTGCGAAATTTTTTCGCGGTCTCAGGTATGACTACTCTTTATTCCATGCATGAGCTCTCCTACCGGAGTCTCACGCTAGAATTTCTAAGTAGTCTAAATAGCTTGGTAAATGCTGAGAAAGTACCGTGTTTCAGTTTCCGTCTTGCTAATACTTCACATGTTGTCCCAATGGTTGAATTTGCTGCTATTCTGGGGTTAGATTTCCCTTCTAGGAGGGATACTGTAGAGCCAAAGGGCTATGATTTGAGCCCTCTTTGGATGGCTTTGACCGGTAGGACTTTGGTCGATTTCCGTAGGAATTCGGCCCTCCTAATTCACCACCCTGTGCCTCGTTTTTGGCATAGGTTAGTGTCGGGCACCTTTCTAGGGCGGCAAGAGCCAAACTACCTCACCCAGCTAGACTTGACCCTTCTAGAGTCGCACTTAAATGTGCAAGGACATAGGGTTGCCTTCACCTTCCCCATAATGAATGAAATCTATAGGAGGTGGAGGAAGTTGGGTAGGAACACCATAGCCTGTAGGCAGACGGTGACCATGGGGGGTTTGGTTACATTTTTGGCTAAACACTTTGACCCTGATTTTAACAGTGACGGGAGGTACGTGGCTTTGACGGGGGGGACCCTTCTTGACGAGAATTCCCTAATCTACTCGAATTGGATTAGGCTTGACCGGGATAAGGGTTTTCTTTGGGTGATTAAGGGTGCAACCCCTTTTTACCTTCCTTGTCATAGACTCCCACCCTTTTCCCCTAGGGATAACACTATGGAGAGGCGACCCAGCTACCTGCTGCCAGTGACGGCGGCAGGTGGTAGGGCCGTTTCCAGTGGTGCTAGGGAGGAGGGAGAGTCTTCCCAGCCTCGACCCCGACCCGTTTCTAGACCGAGTCAGAGTGCACCCCAGGTAGCAGCGCCTGTTCCCCCTTTCCCCCTACCGCATATGCAGTTTCCTTACCCCCCACCCAGTTACGTGACCATCCCCCCTACCCCTTTGACTACCAGGGGTATGTTCACCCCGACCCGACCATCTCCCCCCAGGGCGACTACTTAACCGGTCTAATGCAGAACATGCATCTGAACATGCATGAAGACCGGGTCAACAACTATTATGCCTCCTACCCGAACTACTTTTTGCTGGCCAACCAAGGGTACATTGACCCTAACGGTTTGATGTCAAGCTGGGCTCAACCCAATTTTTTGTTTCCCAACCAAGGAAACCGGGGAGGGGGCATGGAGACCGGGGGCGACCAAGGGAATAGGGAGGAGGGTGGTGGTGGTGGTGGAGATGATGATGATGAGGATGATGATGAGGATGAGGATGTGATGGAGACCTTTTGAGAGGTTTTTTGTTTTTGTTTGATAATTGGAAGAGTCGGAG
The DNA here is from genome assembly GCA_022085475.1 of Heliosperma pusillum. Taxonomy (NCBI): domain Eukaryota; kingdom Viridiplantae; phylum Streptophyta; class Magnoliopsida; order Caryophyllales; family Caryophyllaceae; genus Heliosperma; species Heliosperma pusillum. The sequence goes on along the minus strand of JAIUZE010031892.1, from coordinate 12,012 downwards.
TGGTGTCTAGGTGGCTTGTTTAGCATCTTCCCCCTCCCCTCTAGTGTGTGTCTCCTCCTCTCCTCTCTTTGATTTGATATAATTTGTTTCTCTAACTTGTAATTTGTGTGTTTTATTGGTTGGCCTCGGCAACATTGGAGGCGGGTGTCCATCCCATCGGACACCATTATTTTGCTCCCCATGAAAAATCCAAATTGACAAACAACCTTGCATTTAGCTTAGTTCATGCATCACGTAGTTAGGTGTCATTTTTAGACTTTCCCGTGGTTGGTACCCCCATGAGGGGCGTGCATTTATGCATTTTACCGCCACGATGAGACTCCGATATGGCACACTAGACTTTCTTGTGGGAGGTACCCCCATGAGGGGCTTGCATTTATGCACCTTACCACCACAATGAGACTCTAGATTAGCATATAGTTTAGTTGCATTTACTTAGATCATGCACTTGTATTATATCATTTTGCATTTAGTTTTAGGATTTTTATTTAGTTCATGCATTTCATTTAGATTAGTTCATTTGCATAACTAACCATCTTGTATATATTGTTCATTTTGTGAATATTCATCAAAAAAAAAAATCAAAAATCCCAAAAACAAGTTTTTATTTTTTCAAAATATTCAAAAAACCCAAAAACATGTATTTATTTTGCTTTCAATAATCCTATTTCATACATTGAGGACAATGTTTGTTCCAATGTGGGGGATAGGAAACTATTTTCATAGTTTTTATTTTCTTTTTTTGTTGAAAAAAAAAATCCAAAAATATGTTTTATTTTGCATTTAAACCATTTAAAAAATCCAAAAAAATTGAAAAATTTGAAAAATCCTAAAAATTAGCTTGTTTATATCTTACTTTGTATATATTTGCATTGCTTTTTCTTCTAACCTCCATACATAGGTCCGCTACACATCGCTCAAGAGACTTATAGAAGGGATTAAGAAGACCGCCATGGTATGATCGTTCTTATTTCTTCCCCTTCTTTCTTTCTTTACTTCTTATCACATGAGGAGTTTGGAGGAATGGTTGATGATTGCGATGTTGATTTTGATGAATTGGCGGTTGTGTGACTTATGTGCTGTTAGGGGGTTTCATTAGATTAATTGTCACGTAGTTCACTAGAGCATTTGCATTAGTTTGTATATATGTTGCTTAATTCTAGATCATGGCATATAGTTGCATTTAGGAGAACTTTTTGGAATGCCTAATTTGGAAATTGAACAAGTTTGAATAGGCCCTTGTAGATACTCTTTTTGCTTAGCACTTTGCCTATTAAAATAGATTTTGAAACACCTTTTAATGTGTATTTTTAGTATAATTTTCGCACCGTTTCCTAGAGCCTAGTCAAGGGGTTGCATTTATCATCTTGACCATCCCCATGGTGTGAAAATTCCTTGGTGAACGCTTTCCTAGGTGACTCTCGAGGCCATGTAATTGTCCAATCATCACATTTCACTACATTTGACAAAAAGGAAATTTTCCCATCAAAAGTCCAAAAATTGAGTTCAAACATAATAGAAAAAGAAAAGCTTGAAATTTTGCACATTTTTTGCCTTAGTCCTAGCTTAGGGAGTGCATATGGAGACTTCTAGGCTCTTCTAGAGTACCCTCAATACATATGGGGTCGCTCTCGATGTCGCTACGGCGAGGATTTGCCTATTGTTGGTCTCCGCCGCACACCTTTCGCTAGGCTACCTTGCTCTCAAAAGGCACCCAAATCAAGCACCAAAAAAATCAAAAACAAAAAGAAAAGAAAAGAGAAAAAGAAACAAAATAAGAACTCAAACATCTCGTTTCCTTACCTTTTTGATGATTACTCCTACGTTGCATGGCTAAGAGGGGACGACCCTTCCTTTCACTTAGGTGAGAGGCGGAATTCCGATCCTACAGTGTCTTCTAACACCATGGGGCCCTCACTTTCCATCCCGCCTTTATCACCCTTGACAAAGTTTTCTAGTAAACGTGAACGAATATACTAATTTTACACAATAAAGAGGTGATTTATTTCTATCTTTCTAGGCCTAGTTCTTTGTAAAACTAGTAATTACATAGGAATTTGCATGCTTGAGATTTTTCCATTTTAGATGAATCCCGGCGCATGGATGAGGCATGTTGCCATTTGCTTTTGTAGATGCATTCTCATTTGTTTTGTGTGCTTTATTGCCTAGAATGCATCGAAGTTTTGGCAAGACCCCACTTGCCTTGCAAGAAGGTTTCCTACCTCATGGATACCTTGTTGTGAGTTGAAGGGACGGAGCAAGGCCCGTTAATTGCCTTGTATCGGTTAGGTTTAGCGTAGTTAATTAAGGGTCTTGACTATTGTTCATCCTTACTCGGGACGAGTAAGGGTTTGGTTTGGGGAGATTTGATATAGTGTCATTTCACCCCACATTTTCACCCCTTTTCATCTCGTTTTGTTTGCCTTTAACGCTCCCTAGGAGCGTTTCTACGTGTTTTACCTTCTTCTAGCATATTTCTTGCTTTTATCGTGCTTTTGTAGGTAAACCGTCAATTGGGGCGATTTCTACCTACTTTTGATCAACAAAGAAGAAGGTGAATCATTCGGAGGACCCACGACACACCTTGGGGGCCCCACATACCCTTGGGGGCCCTACTCGACGCGCCAAAGCCCTCCCGAGTCAAGGCAAGCGAAACCGAGAAGGAAACAACAAAGTCAAGCGAAGGAAGAAGGAGAATGACCATCTCACGGTCGTGAAATGCATCTCACGGTCGTGAGATGCATGCCCAAGAAGCTTGATTATCGTGGATTTGGTTTCACGGCCGTGAAACTCATCTCACGGTCGTGAAACCTATGTCACGGTCGTGAAATGAACTTCACGGTCGTGACTTATCAGTGAAACATGACCTTGCTCTGCCAACTCCTTCACGACCGTGAAATGGAGTTTCACGGTCGTGAGACGTCTTTCACGACCGTGAAACCCATTTCACGGTCGTGACTTTGTCAGTCCATGAAGCTTCTCGAGGCCCATCTTTCCTTCATTTTGTAAACCTATATATAGACCCTCTTATGTAATTAAAGGGCACGAAACCCTAGATCTGAAACTTTCATATAATTAGTATTTAATCTTGTATTAATCTTTCTTAATTAAGCAAATTAGTCGGTTAATTAGTGATTTCGACTTGGTTTAGTGTATGAACTTGAGTTATATGCAAAGATTTGTGACGAAATCTTGGTATTTATATCAAAGTTCTAATCTTTCTCCAAGTTGGTATAATTCCTCTACTTAATCTTGCCTTTAATTAAGTTTTCATTTCATTTCTTGTCATTTACTTATTGTTAATTAGAAAAATGTTTATTGTTGTTGATTTCATTTTGCAATCCTTAATTAGTGTTGAATTTTCTTTACATATGAGTGAGTAGAAACCTTGCTAGGGTTATGTGGGGGATTATGGGTACTAGTATGAGTTGATGTGTTCTTGTTGGGCTTAATAGTTGATTATTGTCTTATCTCCATGCTATGCTTATAACTTGTTTGATGAAATGCCTACTCTAGTTTGCATGATTCTTTCGTTTGTTTCGAATACCATAAGATCGAAAGTCGTGGTTTTTCGTAGAACCGCTAGTTTGGCGAGCCGTATCTAATGACGCGATAGCTAGTTAGAGTCGGTTTGAGGAGGAATTGTAAGAACGAAAGCCTCAATTCACCTTCCTAGATTAGATGACTTTTCAACTATTAGACCCGACCCTTTCACTCGACTTTACTACCCATATGAACCCACTCACCCTAGTTTTCCCCCTTATTTGATAAAAATCCAATCTTTCTAGTCTTAGACTCCTTTTGTTGTTTTTATTTGCTTTTAATTGATGTTATTTAGTTTAGTCAACAAACCCAAACCCAATTACTTTGTGACTTGCAAGAGACTTTAGTAGACTTTTAGATCACTTTTGAACAACAACCGTCCCTGAGATCGACATCCCTACTTCACAACTATTTTCACTACATCACATAGATTGGGTCCTAACGAACTCTCGCTTTGGCTAGGTCAATCTACTAATACATGCTTAGTCTAATTCAATTCCGTGTCTCTCGATTTGTAGAAAGAATTAACAAATTTAATTAAGGATTGTGATCAATAATCAAAGACTAACAATGCAATGCAAGCAGGTGATAGAAACAACTATTTGATATCATAACATCTCATTTCAACAATTGCAAATATTATTTATGCATTGCTCTCTAATTCCCTAGACAAAGTAACTACTCTTGCATAATGATAACTAATCTAATAACAAATGATTAAGTAAACATGATAACTAACTAATAATGGAAATGACAAAGGAAATAACAAAACAATTTAATAAATAGAATTACCTCAACAAAGGAAATGAAACTTGGAATTGAAGAACACAAAGGAACCAATTAACTTGCAAATGAACTTGTAATATAAATTGAAATACTTACAGGAATTATTTGTAACAACTAATGGAAATTAAACTATTTTAAACCTTATCTAATGACTAATGATATTATGTAAAAGAGTGTTTTTAGAGTGTAGAATGTTGTCCAAGATGATCCAAAAGATGATCCCTAATGACGGATTAAGGCTCCTATTTATAAGAAAATAGGAGCATAACATAAAGATCCCAGGGGAGTCAAACCCCGATCGGGGAAAGGTAACCCCGATCGGGGCCGTGGGTATCCGAGTTAATTCTCTTAAAAGCCTTGGTTAAATGCTTGAGGAATCCAAAGTTTTATCTTAATGCGTCTTTAATCTCCGGTTAAACACACCATTTAGCATACTTGGCATCCAAAGTTGAGCATCCTATGTTGAGTTTGTGAGCCTCCATATCTTGGGCTTCCTTAGACTTCATTTCTTTATTTGCACACCAACCAAAGTTGGTTTCTTCATGCTCGGTATTTCTAATTTCTTCCTGAAACTCCCCTATGCTTCCCGGAGCACCTTTGCATGATCAAGACTTGCTCTTATTATCCTCGTGAACTTGGATGAATGCTAATTTGGTGGGAAAAAGATACCGAGTGCTTTAGTTTCTACAAAATGCAATGAAAACACCTAGAACACGGAATTAGCTCACAAACACATTAAAAGAAGTGCAATAATCAAATAAACCGAGTTAAAAATAAGGAGTTAAACTATATATAAAATAGACTCATCATTTTGACAAGACGTCTAAGTGTCAGTGGTTAGGCATATACGAGAAGGTAACTTGCTAAAGTAAGTTTTCAGCTTGCTCTTTTCCTCCAAGTACATATTGAAACAATCTCTAACAATTGTTCAACGAGTGGGGATCATAAAATGGAGACAACCAACAAAACAAAAGAATCGAAAAGCATCATGTTTAACGGTTCTAAATGGTCTTTAATCCATTATTATCATTTTACTCAATGCAGCCTTAGTATCAGCTTGATTGAGTTTCCACAACTCAAGTTTACCTCTCTTCTCAGCCAAACTTTTCAGACTATTGTTATCAACACTTGTATCCCCACAATCTCCCGCGGTCAAGTCACTTTGCAAATATATAAGTTTGGTTTATATACAAAGGGTAAATGAAATAAAATAATATAAGATATGAGTAGATTTGGATGTGTTATCGCCTATATACTAAAAAAATAGGCTTTCTCACAAAATTTCCCTTCAAAAAGCATCTATTTAAATAAGGTAGCTAATAATCATTAAGTACATTAACTAAATTAGGAAATTTATAATTATATTAGTTTATTCCATTTAATTGTTATACTTTCATTAAAATTAATCTTTTCATCAAATTATATTATTTTTACTAAATTCTAACCTATAATATTTTAATTAAAATATAAATAAAATTTTATTAATGCTATTATTTGAGAAGGACTTGACTCATACTACGTATAAATAAAATTATAAATAGTTTTTATTATTTTTGTAAAAACAATTGAGAGAGTATATATATTGGGATCACTAGCTTTGTGACATAAAAACTATTTTCTTTAAAAATACACTTCAACACGCTACTCAATTTTCTTAATTAATTTCCAGTTTCAACTTTATATTTCTCAAAGCAAAATGCAATACGAGAAAAATGAACAACTAATGAGATACCATTATTATCCAAATAGTTTATTTAGAAGTAAAAAAACTTTATATGCATGCCGTGCATTTATGCACGGGTCTAAACTAGTTACTTATTACTTTATTAGTCCTTAAATTAGATTTGTATGTGTTATTTACGAATCGGATCTCGGATATGGATCAGGTATCGGGTATCCGATTCGATATCCGATATCCGATCCGAAAAGTAATCGGATATCCGATTTTCTATAACCTGATATCCGTATCCGATCCGATATCCGAATATTTCGGATCGGATATCTAATCCGAAACCTGATTTCGAATAGGATATCAATTTTTTTGGATCGGGTTCAGATCAGATTTCGGATCGGTTCGGATAACCGGTTTTTTTTCTCAGCCCTAACCAGTAAAATCTTAAAATTCAACTAACCGAGTTCCCGCCGAAACGGTAACCCTGCCAGCGTCAGACTGCATATCTGAACGTCGTACCACCTACGATGCCACACCGCAGCACAGGACATCAAAAAGCTCCTCTCATCGCAACTCGAGTTCCCGGAACATTAATGTGCACATCCCCGTCGTGGCGGGAAATCAACGAGAGGCGAACTCGGGGTGTGGAACCGTCTCCCGGTGAACCACCAATATAGAACCACTAACCAATCATAATTACAATCACAATCACAATCATAATCATAGTAACCAACATCAACCATCATTATCATAGTAACATCAATCAATAAATGAAAGTACTAAGTAGGAAACCCTAAAAGGACGTGAAAAGGCCGTGGAGACTCAAAAAAATTCCGCTGTTAGTGCTAACACAACTAGAGGTTTTCCTCTACGAATCCTCCTCCTAGAAACAAGTCATAATCTAATCAACAATCAATCCCTTTTCTACCCCCCAAATCAGATTACGGTTTCATACTATCTAACAATACTAAATAGATTAGATTTAAGGTTACTTTCGACAAAATTGATGCGAAAGAATGACTTCGACGAACAACAATGACGATCACAAGCTTTAGTAACGGATTACGGTGATTAGGAGGAGTCTAAGAAGAGTTTTAGGGCTAACTAAGTGATTAAGAAGTGACGAAATTATTTTATAATCCCTTAATCATCCTAATCCAAAACCGCTCGAAAACCCGTCAAATCGGGTGCACTCGGTCGAGTGCACAAGACAATCGGTCGAGTACATTGCATTTGGTCGAGTACTCACCATACTCGGCCGAGTGCCACTTAGGCAGAAGGGTGCCTAAGCAACAGACTCGGACGAATGCATCTCACTCGGCCGAGTAAGGACACCACTCGGTCGAGTACATACCCTACTCGACCAAGTCCAAGGTTATCAGAATACGAAGTTGTACAGTCTTCCCCCCCTAAAAAATGAACTTCATCCTCGAAGTTCACACCCAATATACTGCACAAACGCAACATCATCCTATACTAAAAACTCACCACATAAACCAGTATCAAACCCAAAACGAAGCCAACACAAAGTCTCCATCACGCACAACTATGACCAATATTAAGGTAATCGTCTTACAAAACTAAAACAAACTATTACATTGTTCCTTAAAAATGAACTTCGTCCTCGAAGTTCACTATCTCATTACCATATCAAAAGGAAACCAAGCAGCCAAGCGAACACTAGCACCTTCAAATACCAAATGTACCCTCCAAAACCGTCACATCATCATATAACACACATAACACACATATCTTTTCACCTCACACAAAACACACATATCTTTTCAGCTCATAACATTCCATAACATCAATACACGTACATCACCAAACTAACTCTTCACTACCATACCCAACATTAATAAATCCAAACTTGTCGTCATTCAATTCCCTATGGTATCATGCGATGCTACCATTCTACCTTCATTAAAATGAACTTCGTCCCCAAAGTTTGCTCATACTCAACCTAGTAACATTATTACGTACTATCATCCATACTGATCACCCTGCAAATGGTCATATTCCTTCACATAACCTAAACCGATCATCACCAGACGACAGTTAACCAATACTACAACTCCACAACCATGCCTATAATAATAATACCTCAACCGCATAATCTATCAACAACTCACTTAATTTACCAAGCACTCACCATTCCTCTCTAAATATTCCACAAAATAAAGCTAACTGCTATGAGACAATCTACTCCTCTCAAAATGTTGATACGCCCTCTAACCCAATTCATCGTTAAACTCTTACCTATTTTCTTTATTGTCATTCTCTCGTCTTACCAAAATTGCTTAATACCCTATTACCAACACTGCCAAATATACCAAAATCCCAATTACCATTTATTCCTCATATCACCTAAAATCCAGCCGAAAATCCTCAACACGAAACATTAGATCAATAATTTATCACAATTACGCATAACATCTTTCTGAATTTCTTCCCTATCTCAACCCCATAACACTCAACCTAGAATCCCCGTCCACTCAAGGTCATAAATTTTATCCGCAATGTCAACGGATCCATCCACTCAAACGTGATACACTCCAACACTATATCCCTATAAAATCTTCCAAAACGGTAATGAACCATTTACAACCGCAAGCACACCACAACCCAAATATCGTGACTTCCTTATACTTACCTAGTCAAAACATTCAAATTCACATGCGAAAAGACCTGGAGTGTAAACTACTAAGGCTTACAAGTTTTAAGGAAGCTTGATTAGATTGACTCAAACTGAGAACAATGTCAAGTAACAAATGGATGTTGTTTTAGAGAGGGTGAGTTGTTTAACTGAAAACTCAAGGGATATGACTTAGAGACACTCCTCTACAGCAAGGCACAAGAGAAAGGACTCAAGACTGGTTTTAGAGACAGTTTTCAAGTGTTACAGCAAAGCACAAACACCCTAGACTAGACTCAACAGCAAGCAAGTTAACCACAGCAAGGCACAGATATAACTTGACTCACAAGACAAGGCACTGATCAAACACCTTGAAGATGTATCAGGCTTGTTTCAAACTACAGCTCTTAGCACAAGTTTGATAGATTTGAGGGATTTCTCAAAGTTAATTCATTCATAAAGTCTAACTGAAACAAACATACAAGACCTCCTTATATAGAGAGGCTGATATCTTGTGAGCCATTGGATGTACAGATCATCCAAGGGCCAACTTAGGGTTCAAACTACTACTACTGACACTAATTAAGAGCCTCACAATAGGACGAGCTCAACAACTATAAAGTTCAGACACAAAACACAAAAACAGACTGAATCAAAAAGCAAATAAAGCAGTTTTGGAGTTTTTCCTGAAATGGAAATCTGTTGTTCTTGTTGCCTTGTTGCTTTGCCTAGATGTTTTGCTCCTTCTTGGGACTCTCTACTCTTATTAGGACTTAGATAAAACCTGCCTTGGACGAGGACAAGTTGACTTAAACAAAAGGAAACCACAACCTGACCTTGTACCTTCTCTGCCTTAATGGTTCACTGGACTCTAGCTTGGGGTGTCTGTTTCATGAGTTTTTGCTAGACTTCAAAAAGGGTTGTCCTGGGCAAACTTGTAGTTTAGTGGGTTGGCTTGATGGTAGGCCATGGTGGGGGTGGTTGGGATGCCCTGGTGTACCTCCTAGCTGCAGGGTTTGTTGATTGGTCTGCCTGGGCCTGAATGGTTTTGTTTCTGTCTTGTGTGGGTAATGTGGGTTGTGTTGGGGCTTGGCATGGGTTGATGAGCCGTGGACTGTCTTCCTCATTGGTGTGGCTTGTCCTGGCTTGATCTTGGCTTGTCATAGCTTGTTGTTTGGACCTTGTAACTCGAGCTTCCATCTGAGGGGTCCTTGGGGTCAGGCTTGCCTTGTTTGTGGCTTGATCATCAAGGCCCCTTGGGTGAGCTCCTGCTGCAGCCTCCCCAGGTTGAAAAGGGCTTGACCTCAAGCCTGTGTCTTCTTCTCCCGCAGAGTCTTCAAAGAAAGGACTAAGATCTCCAACATTGAATGTCCCATGGACTGCATACTCTCCTGGTAGATCAATTTTGTAGGCATTGGGACCTATCTTCTCTATGACTTGAAAAGGACCATCTGCTCTTGGCTCTAGCTTGTTCTTTCTCTTGGAAGGGAACCTTTCTTTCCTTAGGTTGATCCATACTAAGTCTCCTGGTGCAAAGTCTTTCTTGGTCTTAGGAACCTTGGCATTCTTCTTGTATAGATCATTAGCTTTCTCAATTTGTTTTCTGACTGATTCATGGAGTTTTAACATTTGTTCCACCCTCTTCTTGGCATCATAGTGGATCTCTGACCTGCACACATTAGACAAACTCAAAGGCATTAAGGGGTTAGTACCATATACCACTTCAAAGGGGGAGTGGCCTGTGGCTGCTGATGGAGCTCTATTGAAAGAGAACTCTGCTTGAGCCAACTTCAAGTCCCAATCCTTGAGAGATTTGCTGACTATACACCTCAAGCTCCTTCCCAAGGTCTTGTTGGTCACCTCAGTTTGGCCATCTGTTTGAGGATGATGGGAGGTACTAAACAACAACCTAGTGTTAAGCAGCTTCCACAATGTTCTCCAGAAATGGCTCATAAACTTTGTGTCTCTGTCAGATACAATAGTCCTTGGGACTCCATGTAACCTCACCACCTCATCAAGGTATAGCTCTGCTACACTCACAGCATCCTCAGTCTTCTTACAAGCAATGAAATGTGCCATCGTACTGAACCTATCCACAACCACCATGATAGAATCTTTCCCTCTTGCTGTCCTAGGCAATGCTACTATGAAATCCATGCTTACATCTTCCCAAGGCCTACATGGAACTGGTAGGGGAGTGTAAGGTCCTGCTTGAAAAGAACTCTTGGCCTTTTGACAAACTCCACACCTTCTGAGCACTATTTGGACTTCTCCCATCATCTTAGGCCAGTAGAATTGATCTTGTAGTATGTCCACAGTTTTCTGAACCCCAAAGTGTCCTCCAAGGCCACTCCCATGTACCTCCTTGATCAATAGATTCCTATAAGATCCTCTGGGAACACACAACTTGTTTCCTTTAAACAAGAATCCATTTTGCAAAGTGTAGGGTGAATCAATGGTTCTTGTTCCCTCTTTCTGTGCTAGCCAATCTTCTGCAAAGTCTGGATCTTCTTGATACATGTCCTTCATGAACTCAAAGCCAAGAACCCTTTGCTCCATAGTTGATAGTAGAGTGTACCTCCTAGACAATGCATCAGCCACCACATTTTGTTTGCCCTCTTTGTATTTGCTAGAAAAGGTGAATGACTGGAGGAACTCCACCCACTTAGCATGCCTATGACTGAGCTTATGTTGACCCCCTATGTACTTCAATGCCTCGTGATCAGAGTGTAGGACAAAAGGCTTGGGCTTCAGGTAATGACTCCAATGTCTTAGAGCTCTGACAAGAGCATAGAACTCTTTATCATATGTAGAATAGTTCAGCTTGGCACCACTTAGCTTTTCACTAAAGTAGGCTACAGGTTTCTTCTCATGGATAAGAACAGCTCCAATTCCCACTCCACTTGCATCACACTCAACCTCAAATAGGCAATCAAAGTTTGGCAACCTGAGGATAGGTGCACTGCACAAGAGCTTCTTCATGTGTTTGAAAGCCTGCAAGGCATTCTCAGTCCTAGTGAACTCTCCTCTCTTCATACATTCAGTGAGGGGTGCTGCAATAGTGCTAAAATCTTTAATGAACCTCCTATAGAAAGAGGCTAGGCCATGAAACCCTCTCACTTCTGTAATGTTCTTAGGGATAGGCCAAGACTGCACTGCAATGATCTTATCTTGATCAACTGAAATGCCTCTACCAGATACCACATATCCTAGAAATTTGACTTCCTCAGTCATGAAGGTGCATTTCTCAAGCTTACCAAAGAGCTTACTTTCCTTAAGTATGTCAAACACAGCCTCAACATGCCTCAAATGATCATCCTTGCTCTGGCTGTAGATAAGGATATCATCAAAGTATACTACCACAAAGCTCCCTAGG